>JAQQSK010007095.1:0-14129 GCA_028658325.1 Potorous gilbertii
AACGTCGGGGAGGGGAGGGGCGCGGGCGGGCGAGTGGCTGGATGGGGGAGGGGGCGGATTGCGGCGGCGGGGTGGGGTTCGGGAGGCGGGGCGTGGAGGTTCGGAGGCGGGTGGGGGAGGGGCGGAGCTCGGAGGTAGGGCGGGGTGCGGGAGTGGGGGAAGGGGTCTCGGAGTCCCCCCCCGGGGCGGGGCCCGGAGCCCGGCCGGGGCCAACGGCTCTCTCACCTTCCCAGTCCCGCCGCAAAGCCGCAGGCCGCAGGGCGAGGCCCGATGGAGGCAGCGGCACCTCGGTCTCCCCGGGCGGCGGCGGCGGGGGCGGCAGCAGGAGTCGGGGCCCGGACACGAGCAGCGATAGCAGCGCCGTGAGGAAGGAGGCGGACGGTACCTCGGGGCACCGGCCTCCCCCGGCAGCCGCCCCCGCCGCCGCCGCCGCCCCCGCCGCCATTCTCCCCGAGCTCGCGCCGCGACCACTTCCGCCTTCAGCTCCAAGTCCTTTGGTCTGCTTCCGGGCAGCCGGGCCCGTTGCCCTGGCGACCAAACCGCCCCCGAAGCCCCACCTCCTAGGAGCTGGAGCGACGCGCGCTAAGCAGGCTGGGGCGCTTGCGCACGAATTGCTGATGCGCATGCGCAGGATTAGTTTGGCGGGGGGGGATGTGTGTCTCGGATTGGAGCGTCGCGGCTGTGTAGGGTGAGGGAGCTGGTGCGCCTGCGCGGGGTGAAGGCGAGGGAGAGGGCAGGCTTTCTTTCCCAGCATACAGAGCACCCTGAGCAGCACCTGCTTTGGGGCGAGCTCCCGGCCCGTCCTCCACTAAATGCGCTTGCACCTGCCGTCCTCTAGCGACAGACTCGAGGATTGGCTTAGGTGAGCAGTGATTTTGTGAGACTGTACAGAGGCAATCTTTGTTCCATGGATCTCAAAGTTGAATATTATTAATATTAAGAATATTCAGTAATTAACATGCAGTGTGCCAGGTCACTCCTAACTGGACGAGGATCTCTGCCACCGTATCCTCTACAAGTGGTTATCCAATTAACAAGCATGTATTAAGTGCCTACTGCGTGCCAGGGGCTGTGGATGGCAGCAGCCAAGAAGTGATCCCTGCCTAAGGCGCTTACTTCCTGATGGAGGAGACAACGAGTGCACATGAAAATATATACAGTGTAAAGTTAATAAATATATTCCATATTGTTTATTGTCCTTTGTGCCCGGAGAGAACCAAGGTGACATCGCTATGCTAGAGTTGAGTTACAATGTGTGTCGGACTGTGGTTGATCAGACTAATTCCAGCTCGTAATGTTCTACCACAGGTCAGACACAAATAGTCCGTGGGAACATTTGGGGTGGATTCTCTAAATCTGCGTAGTCTGCCTTTCCTTTGTGCTGTTTCAAAGCTGCTTTCTTCAAAGCACACTTTCTGATGTGGGCTCCCCATGCTGAGTGGTCCTGTGCCAGTGTCTCCCATGTCTTACAATCAATCCCAAAGTTCTTAAAAGAGACCTTGAAAGTATCCTTGTATAGCTTTTTCTGACCACCATGTGAATGCTTGCCCTGTGTGAGTTCTCCATAAACAGTCTTTTTGATAAGCATATATTTTGCATTCAACAATATGGCCAGCCCAGCAGAGTTGCACTCTCTGAGGTAGTCTGAATGCTTCGCGATTTAGTTCCAGTATACAAAGTCGTTAAATACCAGGTAGTTTGGCAGGAAGAGCTCTAACAATGGGGGTGGAGGAGTAGGATCAAGAAACATGGTGCTTGGGATACATCTGAAAGGAAGAAAGTGATGTCCTGAAGTGGAATTAAGGAGGGAGTACTTTCCAAGTATGAGAGGTTTCCAGTACCAAGGTATGGAGATGGGAGATAAGAGTGTCACATTCAGAGAACAAAGAGAAAGCCAGTCTGACTGGACTGAAGAGAGCAAAGGGAGTGTGACAGTCAGTGAAGATGACAAGATAGGTTGGTGCCAGATTCTGTAGGGCTTTAAAAGTTTAATAGAGGAATCTCTATTTGATCCTAGAGGCAATAGGGATCCATTGGAGTTGAATGAGAAGGGGAATCATAAGGTTAGGTCTGTGCTTAAGGAAAATTATTTTGGTAGTAGAATTCAGTAGTGGGAGACTCAAATCAGTGTAACCAGTTAGGAAACTGCTAACAATGATTTAGCTGAGAAGCAACGAAGGTCTCAAAAAAGGTGTGTAAGTAGACTACAGGAGGTCAGATGGGAGGGGTGTTATGGAGGTAGTGATTGGATTCTTAAGTAAAGGAAAGTTAGGAATACAGAAATTATGAACCTGAGACACTAGAAGGATGGGGGCACCTTTGACAGAAATAAGATAGTTGAGAAAAGAGTCTGGGGAAAAGATAATGAGTTCAGTTTTAGTCTTGTGACTTTAATATGGTCAACCAGCAAATGTCCACTAGGTACTTGGTGATCTGAAATGGTAGCTCAGGGAAGAAATAGGCTGTCTATATGGATAAAGGAGTTATCAGCATAGAGATGACAGTTAAACCCATGGTCCATGATGAAGTTATCAAGGGAAGTTTATAGGGAGAAGGGAACAAGACAGCTCAGACCTTTGTCAAACACATGCATCCTGGGTCATCTCCAGTCATCCCCATGAATATCTGGTCACTGGATTCAGATGGCTCTGGAGGAGAAGTGAAGCTGGTGACCTTGCACAGCCCTCCCTCTCCCAAAAGAAAGTCAAGTGCAAGTCATATCATTATTTCTCTGATGGCATGGTCTTCTTTGGCAACAAAGGATGAACACAACAACAGTTAGGAAGCATGATGTGTCCATGACTCGAAAATGAGACTCAGAAGTGGCCAGACAACCAAAAGAAAATCCAGAGAAAAGCTATCAGCTAGGTCCCTAGGTAATTCACTCTACTTTACAAATGAAATAGAACTATTTTATTTAATCTATATATAACCACCAGGGGGCGCTATGTATTAGTGAAGCTGCCTGAACCTTCAAATCAGGATCACAAAGACTGATTTTTCAGCACCACCCTCTCTCTATGCTCTCACTGTTAAGTCACTCAGAAGTCTGAGCATCAGTCTAAAGCAGGAATTTATAACCCTCTTTGTACCACAGACTCCTTTGAGGGGGATCCATTTGACAATGTCTGGTGAAGCCTATGGACCCTTTCTCATAAATAAAATACACAGAATTACAAAGAAAACCAATTACATTGAAACACAATTATCACAACAGCAAAAACCCCATATTTAAATCCATAGACTCTAGGTTAGGAACCAGATTAGAGGCATGTGGACACTAATTGAATTTCTCAGACTATCCCCTCATTCACTGATCATAGCTTAACTTATGCTTTAGCATTTCAAGGGAAGAAACTAATACCCCCTTCAGGTTAAATGATTTGCCCAAGGTCACGCAGGTAATAAACAGGAAAACAGGAATTCAAGGCCAGCACCTTTGACTCAGGTGTGATATTGATTACTGTAAGCCATTGGAGACAATTGTTCTCTTTTATAGTCATACCTATCCATGCTCAGCTCACAATTAATGGAAGGATTTTGTGTGGGAGTTGGATAAACTTCCCCTAATTCCTGGAGACAAAAATTCTCAGGGCCTCAGTTTTCCTAGCTCCAGAGATTTGGAGATTATTCTCTAATGATAACTGACAGATATGCTACTTATTTCCGTTCTCTAGAAATTCTTTGCAAAGTCTGTCACAGAAGGGAGTCAGTAGACTTGAGTTCCATAGTTCATTCATTTACAAATGGAGAACAAGGAAATTTTTTGTGGTGGCAGAAACATAGGACCAAGGTTACCAGCTCAGAGTCTCCTTACTTCCATCATTGCTAAGTGCTTCCTGGAGGTCTATAGAAGCCTCACTGTGGTTTTCTTGACCTAGATTAATTGCTGGGGTCATAAAGGTGAGGAGATGTATTATTTATTCCAACCCAGCTAGGAAGGAAGGCTGAGGAATTTCCTTCTGAGGCTGAAAGATTTCCATCTGAGACTGAGTAATTTTTTTTTTTAATTTGCCAATGCTTGAAAGGCCCTTTTGTATGCCTGAAGCAGTCATGGTTGTGGACTTGATTTGCATTACATCTCAACACAGGCTAATTAGGAAGAGGCAGTACAGTGAAACCTCACAAAGAAGCAGATGTAGCTGGATATTTCCAGCAGATGGCAGCAGGAGGTCAGAAGAACATCAGTGAATGACCACTTCTCAAGCAGAGAGGGATGGTTGGAAAGGAGGGGAAAGCCAGCAGCAGCTGGGGCCTGGGAAATGGAAGGACAAGGGCTCCAGTATAGCCCCAGGAAGTCAAGGTTGTTGGAAAAGTGTTCTTTTTCCCACTGGAGTGGGAATCTGTGAGAGAGTGTATCCTGTGATCCATAAAGCAGGGTGGAGAACCTTATGACTTGATTGTCCCTTCATATTTATTCCCTAAGTGGGGCAGCTAGGCAGTGCAGTGGATAGAGCACCAGTGTGGGAGTCAGGAGGACCTGAGTTCAAATCTCACCTCAGACACTTGACATTCACTAGCTATGTGACCTTGGGCAAGTCACTTAACCCCAATTGTCTCATCCTAGGTTATCTCCAGTCATCCTGATGAATATCTGGTCACTGGATTCAGATGGCTCTGGAGGAGAAGTGAGGCTGGTGACCTGCACAGCCCTCCCTCACTCAAAAACAAAGTCAAGTGCAAGTCATGTCATTATTTCTCTGATGGCATGGTCTTCTTTGGCAACGAAGGACAAACACACACATTCCCTAAGTGGCCCAATGGAGAAGGTGATGCATTTAGAATCAGGGATTCCTGAGTTTAAATCCTTTTGTAACCTTTGACAAGTCATTTAACCTCTTTCTACCTCATTTTCCACATCTGTAAAATAGGTATTATAATAACACCGACCATACAGGGTCATTGTGAGGATACAGTGAAGCAATATTTGTAGAGCCCTTTGCAAATCTTAAAATGCTATGTAAATACTAGAGAATATCATTATTGTCTTTCTATTTGTTTCCTAAGAGCTTTGCTTTTTTGACTTATGATTCTTACCTGGTTCATTGGTAGAAAATGCCCTAGAATGGAGGCTTCATCTCTATTTGTATTTCCAGTTGCCTTGACTTTTGTCTCGCCACTGAACTTCCATGACTGTGGAGGAGATAGTGAGATTGATGGTTCTCCCTCAATTAAATCCACTTCAGTAGCAAGTCAAGACTTCACCCTCATGATGTTATTTCTCCTGTTTGAGAATGAAGGAGAAACAACAATTATTGTTATAGTTGTCCAAACTATCTCCATACTGAATCTGGCATGGCAAGGGAGGAGGGGAAAGTGAGACTGGTGACCTGCACAGCCCTTCCTCACTCAAAACAAAGTCAAGTGCAAGTCATGTCATCATTTCTCTGATGTCATGATCTTCTTTTAAAACAAAGTATGAACACAGGCATGGCAAGACATTCCAGAAACCTATGGGACCCATGTTTCCTATTTATTGAGCAAGCATTTTTTGAGTTCCTGCTATGTGCTCAATGACTCCTTGTATTTAAAAAAAATGCGATTGGATTCTATCCTAGAGGAGGTGAAGGAATTGGAGGAATACTCTCTGTTACCAGAATGAAGTGTACCTTCAGAGCCAAGATGACAGATTAACAGCATGCACTTTCTAGAGCACTGTCCCCAAGCCCAGCCAACTACCTGCAAAAATGGCTCTAAACAACTTCTGGAGCTGCAGAACCCACAGAATAATGGAGTGAAGCAAATCTCCAGGTCAAGACAGGCTGGAAGGGCACTGGGAAGTGTCTATTGCACCACACAAGGGACAGGGTGCAGTCCAATGTGGACCACAATGACACAGGCAGGACCTGAGCAGGCCTTGGGGAGACTGAATCTCTCACATCTGTGGCAGTTTCCAGACTTCAGGACCCCAAAACACCAAGAACAAATTGAAAGGACAATGGAAAAAGCCTGTGGGACCAGTGTGGGAGAGTGGAGTGATCCAGTCCCAGCCCCAGTGTGGCAGAGGGGAAGGGGGCAGAGGAACCTGCAGCAGCCACAGTAGCAGCAGGGGCAGAGACAGTGACAGTTTCTAGAGCTCTAAGCCCACAGATTGGAGGGGAATAGAGAAGCTGACAGTACATCTCCCACCTCCACTGGAAGCAGAGATCTACCTTGACAAAGAGCTCAAAAATCAAGTAGATGACTGGGGAAATGAGCAAAAACAGAAAAAAGGAATCAGACTATAGAGTCTTACTTTGGAGACAAGGAAGACCAAAACATACAAACAGAAGACAACAAAGTCAAAAATCCTCAATCTGAAACCTCCAAGAAAAAAATGAATTGGTCTCAGACCATGGAAGAGCTCAAAAAGGATTTAAAAAATCAAGTTAGAGAAGTAGAGCAAAAATTGGGAAGAGAAATGAGAGTGATGCAAGAAAATTATGAAAAATGAGTCAACTGCTTGTTAAAGGGGACTCAAAAAATGCTGAAGAAAATAACACTGTGAAAAATAGAGTAGCCCAAATGACAAAAGAGATCCAAAAAACTGATGAGGAGAAGAATGCCCTAAAAAGCAAAGCTGGCCATATGGAAAAGGAGATCCAAAAGTTCACTGAAGAAAATAATTCCTTAAAGATTAGAAGGGAGCCAATGGAAACTAATGACTTTATGAAAAATCAAGAAATTATATAAAACAAAACCAAAGGAATGAAAAAATGGCAGACAGTGTGAAATATTTCATTGGAAAAACAACTGACCTGGAAAATATATCCAGGAAAGACAATTTAAAAATTATGGGATTACCTGAAAGTCATGATAAAAAAAAAGAGCCTAGACATCATCTTTCAAGAAATTATCAAGGAAAACTGCCCTGATATTCTAAAACCAGAGGGTAAAATAAATATTGAAAGAATCCACCAATCATCTCCTGAAAGAGATCCTCAAAGGAAAACTCCTAGGAATATTGTAGCCAAATTCCAGAGCTCCCAGGTCAAGGAGAAAATATTTCAAGCATCCAGAAGAAACAATTTGAGTATTGTGGAAATATAATCAGGATAACACAAGATCTAGCAGCTTCTCCATTAAGGGATCACAGGGCTTGGAATATGATATTCCAGAAGTCAAAGGATCTAGAATTAAAACAAAAAATCACCTATCCAGTAAAACTGAGTTTAATACTTCAGGGGAAAAATGGTCATTCAATGAAAAAGAGGACTTTCAAAGATTCTTGACGAAAAGACAAGAGCTGAATAGAAAATTTGACTTTCAAACACAAGAATCAAGAGAAACATGAAAAAGTAAACAGGAAAGAGAAATCATAAGGGACTTACTAAAACTGAACTGTTTAAATTCCTACACAGAAAGATAATATTTATAACTCTTGAGAATTTTCTCAGTACTAGGGTAGTTGGAGGGATTACGTAACATTTAGAGAGAGGGCATAGGGTGAGTTGAATAGGAAGGGATGATGTCTAAAAAAATAAAATTAAGGATGAGAGAGGAATACATTGGGAGGAGAAAGGAAAAAATAGAATGGAGCAAATTGTCTCTCATATAAAAGAAACAAGAAAAAGCTTTTTCTGATGGAAGGGACAAGAAGGGAGGTAAGAGGGAGAAAGTGAACCTTACTCTCATCACATTTGGCTTAAGGAGAGAATAACATGCATATTCAATTTGCTATGAAACTATGTCTTAAACTACAGGAAAGTAGAGAAGAGGATAAGTGGGGGTTGGGGGATGACAGAATGGAGGGCAAAAGGGTGGAGGGAGTAACTAGAGAAGGGATAGGGTCAAAGGAAAGAATAGAATAAATGGGGGGCAGGATAGTGTGGAATGAAGTATAGTTAGTCTTTCAAAACATGACTTTTACGGAAGTCTTTTGCATAATTACACAAGTATAATATATATCAAATTGCTTGCCTTCTCAGTGGGAGTGGATGGGGAGGGAGGAAGGGAAAGAAGTTGGAACTCAAACTTTTAAAAACAAATGTTAGAATTTGTTTTTATGTGCCACTGGGAAATAAGATATACAGGCAATGGTGTATAGAAATCTATTTAGCCCTATAAGAAAATAAAGGGGATGAGGATAAGAGAAGGAAGGGGTGTGATAGAAGGAAGGGCAGATTGGGGGAAGGAGTAATCAGAATGCATGGTGTCTTGGGGCTGGGGAAGGGGAGAGATGGGGAGAAAATTTGGAACTCAAAATCCTGTGGAAATGAATGTTGAAAACTAAAATAAATAAATAAATTAGAATTTAAAAAAACAAGAAAAGTTCAAACAAAGAGAGAAAATAATTCAAAGAAGGAAGAAGTCTTCACCCATGTCAAGAGTTTGGAGAGCAATTTAAGAAAAGGCAGATAAGAACATGGAATTCAGAGTAGATATGAGATACTTCCCATAAAGGAAGAAGCGAAATGCTTTGAGGAAGAAAGAGTGTTTTGTGCTCCAAGGAACCTTGGTGTCTCAGTGCCATCAGGACTGAGAACATCCAGTTCTAGTCAGACAATAAAGGACTGATGCTAGTGGTTGGTGATGCTTGCTGAGGGCTAAGGCTTCTTGACATGTCCCACATTAACCTTCCCAAGACAGAATCCTCATGTGAACCAGGCAGTTCTGCTTTTTTACTTTGCATCCCCTCTAGATTTAGTGCCTCATATGAAAATATTTTATTAATGCTTATTTTTTCTTTTTTATATGACCATGAATTCTTGATGATGTCCCAAGTTCCATCCCTTTTTAACAAGCATAGTCAGACAACAATCATCTCATTGGTCAGATCAGAGGATGCCCTTACTGTACCTTTCACCCACCACTTTTCTGTAGAGAGAAGTAGTCCTCCAATGCCACCATTGGCCCCTATACTAATCAGCGTTCAGAAGTCATTCAATGTTGTTTTCCTCTGTAATTTTGTTCTCCTGATTCTGCTTACTTCTCTCTCTACCAGTTCTTAGAAATCTCTCTGACATCATACTAGCTATTACTTTTCTTCCAACTGTTACTAACCAATACGTTTTGTTCCTACAGCACTTTCACTTCCAAAGATATCCCTTTCACACAACCATTGAGTCATCCCTTGTAATGGTCTCCTGTAAAAAAAAATGCATGAAAAAGGGAAAAAGCTGTTTGGCAAAGACAACCAACACCATTGGCTACATTTATGTGCAGTGTTCTCTTGTCTTATGACACAGCAATATTCCATGGCATTCATGCAGAGGAGGCAGAGTGGTGCTCTCCAAGGACCTGGATTAGATTCTACCAGCTGTGTGACCTTGGGCAAATCCCTTGGCCTCAGTTTTGTCCTCTGTAAAATGAAGGGATTAGACTCACTGACTTCTGAGTTGTTTCCAGCTCTCAATCTATAATCCAATGATTTGCCCAAATGTGTTCAGCCACTCCCTAACCACTGGCCACAATTTTCCTCTATGCAACCACAACAAAATACTGATATGACTATTTTTGTATGAATAGGACCTTTTCTCTCTGTCTTTGACTTCTTTGGATCATGTGCCTGCTAGTGTTATGGTTGAGTCAAAGGATATTTCTGGTTTATTGATTTTTTTCTTATTTAGTATAACTGCACATTGTTTTCCATAACTCTTACACAAATTCACAGCACCAACCACAGTGGGGCTGGGAACCTACTTTTCATCCCACAGTGATGTCAACATCTACAATTTTTGCATTTTGTTATCTTACCCAATCTTAGGGAAACAGTGTGGATAGATTGCAGGATCTAAAGTCAGGAAGACTAGGATGTGAATCCTGCCTCCTCTGGGCAATCTTGGGCAACTTACTCCATCATTCTGGGCCCCAGTTTCCTTATCTATTAAATGAACAGTTTGGCACAGATAACCTCTAAGGCCTCTGCCAACTTGAAATCTCCAATTCTCTGATAGGCATGAAGTAAAACTTAGATGTCTTTTTTTTCCATTTCTGCTATTACTAGTGAATTTGAGTTATTTAATGAATCAATCAAATTTAAATATATATTTATTTATTTAACTAAGTAATTTTAAATTTATTTTATTTGCTTATTAAAATAAATTTTAAATAATGTAATTCATAATTGAAATGTAGTTATTATTTATTTGGATTTCTTTTTTGTTTTGTTTTGAAAACTAATTGTTCATATCTTTTGATCACTTTTCTATTGGGAAGTGGACCTTGATCTTATGTATTTGAATCAATTCCTTGCATATTATAGTTATTAAAGGTCCACTATTTTCCTGGGGTACCTATCCAAGTGAGAGACTTAATGGGTAGAGGATAATGAAATAGATTTAGAGTTAGGAAGATCTAGGTTCAAACTCTCCCTCTGATATTTATCAGCTATGTGATATTTTAATTACTACATGTCAACATAATTCATTTCCTTTATAATCCTATTACTTCATGGTATACATTTAAAAACCTTATTCTGAGAAGAGGTGCATAGGTTTCACTAGACTGCCAAAGAAGTCTATGGCCTAGAAAAGGTTAAGAAACTTGTGTTAGTACAAGGGACCTACTCCCTTGTGGGTGGAGTTGTGGTTTCATACACCAAGGCCAAGAATTTCTTGAGAAGAAAACTTGACTTGACTGTAACCTAATTCAAGTGGTATTGCATGTTTTCTCTCAGCTGCAGGAAGGGAAAGGGTGAAGTGTGTAGAACTCTGGAGGCCAGATGGTTTCCAGCCTGGCCCTACATCCATAGAACTTGCTGATATAGTCATTTCCCTTAACTAAAGGAATTGACTTTTCCAACTGATTTTTGTGTATGTTATTGTTAAGTCATTTTGGTCATGTCTGACTCTTCATGACCCCATTTGGGATTTTCTTGGCAGGGATAATGGAGTGGTTTGCCATTTCCTTCTCCAGCTCATTTTACAGATGAAGAAACTGAAGCATACAGGGTTAAATGACTTGCCCAGGGTCACACTGTGTGTGTCTGAGTCAAATTGAACTCAAGTTTTCCTGACTATAGGACTGACATTCTATCCACTGCACCACCTAGCTGCCTCTGTTTTCATGTATAATGCTATGAAAAAGTAAGATAGTTCGTCATTATTGCTGATGCTGCTACCATTTTAACCAACTGAAGAATCCTTTACATCTCTCTCTCTACCTCTCTCTCCCTTCCTCTTTCATCTCTTTTTTCTTCTCTCCTTCTCTCTTCCTCTCCTTCTCTTTGCTTTCTCCCTCCTTTCCTCTTAAAAGCAGATACTTCAATATTTTAATGGATCTAATCACATTGATGGGAATATCCACGATGCCCTCAAAATTATGTCACATCTATCCTGACACATTGCCAACTGAATTAATGAATGAACTGAGCACAATGAAATTATCTCCAAAAGATAGCAAGGATTGAGCAATCAAAGTGGCACCAATTGTCACTTTCTTTTTCTGAGTTGCCCCCGCTCCCAACCCCACTTTAGCAAAAGGTAGACACATATATGTATGTATGTATGTATGCATGTATGTATTCCAGTTTCTTTGCCACCACAAAGAGTGTTGCTGAAAGTATTTTAGAACATATAGTTTTTCCCTCCTTATTTCCTGATCACCTTGGGAAACAGACCTAACAGTGGTATTGCTAGGCCAAAGAGTATACAAAATTTTATAACTCTTTGGACATAATTCCAGATTGGATCAGTTCATAATTCCACCAACAGTGTATCAATGTCCCAATTTTTCCATATCTCCTCCAACATTTGTCATTTTCCCCTTCTATCATTTTAGCCAATTAGATAGGTGTGAGATGGTACCTCAGAGTTTTATTTTGCATTTCTATAATCAATCATAATTTAGAGCATTTTCATATGTCTATATATAGCTTTGATTTCTTTTTCCAAAAGTTAGCTATTCATATCCTTGGACAATTTGTCAGTTGGGGAATGACTGACCCAAATTCTTGTATATTATCCAAGAAACTGGCTATAAATTCCACAACCTCCTTCCCCTGCACACAATTTCTGTTTTCCTTCTAATCTTAGCTACATTGGTTTTATTTGTACAAAACCTTTTTTTAATTTAATGTAATCAAAATCATCTACTTTGCATCACAAAATACTCTCTATATCTTGTTTATTCAGAAATTCTTCTCTTTGTCATAAGTCTGATAAGTAATATATTCAATGCTCTTCTAATTTATTTATGAGATCTCCCTTTATAACTAGTCACATATCCATTTTAACCTTATCTTGATAGAGTATAAGATATTGCTCTATATCTAGTTTCTATCAGACTGCTTTCCAGTTTTTCCAGCACTATTTTTTTTTTACCAGATCATGAGTTCTTATCCCAAAAGCTTAGATCTTTACATTTGTTAAACATGAGGTTACTATTATCAGTTATTACTATGCCTACTCTATTCCATTGATCCATGATTCTATTTCTTAGCCAGCATCACATAGTTTTGATAATCACTTATATACAGTTTATATACAGTTTAAGATCTGGTACTGTTAGACTTCCTTTATGTTTTTTCATTAATTCTTTTGATATTCTTGACCTTTTGCACTTTCAAATGAATTTTGTAATTACTTTTTTCTATCTCAATAAAATAATTTTTTCATAGTTTAATTGGGATGGCATTGAATAAATATATTAGTTTAGCTAGAATTGTTGTTTTTATTATATTTTATTATATTGACTTGGCTCACACATGAACTATTTCTCCAGTTATTTATATTTGACTTTATTTGTATAAAAAGTATTTTATAATTATGTTCCTTATAGTTTCTGGAGTTGTCTTGGCAGGTATAGTCCCAGATATTTTATATTGTCTGTGGTTATTTTAAATGAAGTATCTTGTACTATCTCTTCTGGCAGGGCTTTGTTGGTGATATGGAGAAATGCTGATGATTTGTTTGATAACCTGTTACGTTGCTAAAATGATTAATTGTTTCATCTAATCTTTTAGTTGAATTTTTAATATTTTTCATATATGCTATCATATTGTCTGCAAAAAGAGAGTTTTATTTCCTCATTGCCCATTCTGGTTCCTTCAATTTCTTTTTCATCTCTTACTGGTATTGCTAGCATTTCTAGTACAATATTGAATAATATTAGTGATAATGTGTAGTCTTATTTCACTCCTGATCTTAAATGGGAAAGCTTCTAATTTATCCCCATTACAGGTAATACTTGCTGATGGTTTGAGGTAGATCCTTCTTATCATTTTAAAGAAAAATCCATTTATACCTATGCTTTCAAGTGTTTTTTTAATAGGAATGAGTTGTGTTTTCTCCTGTTTTTTTCTGCATCTATTGACATAATCATATGATTTTTGTTGCTTTGTAATTGATATAATAAATTATGTTAATAGTTTTCCTTATATTGAACCATCTCTGCATTTCTGGCATAAGCCTCACTTGGTCACAATGAATAATCTTTGAATATACTGCTGTATTTTATTAATGATTTTTGCATCAATATTCATCAATGAAGTTAGTCTATAATTTTATTTCTCTGTTTTTACTTTTACTTTTCCTGGTTTAGGTATCAACACCATATATGTTTCATAAAAAGGTAAGACTCCTTCTTTGCTTATTATTCCAAATAATTTATTGGAATTAGTTGATCTTTAAATATTTGGTAGAATTCACTTGTAAATCCATCTGATCCTGATGCTTTTTTTTAGGAAGTTCCCTTGTGACCTGTTCAATTTTTCTTAAATAGGTTTATCAAGATATTTTATTATATCTTCTGTCAATCTGGGCAATTTATAAGTATTTATAAGTATTCTTTCATTTTACTTAAATTGTTAAATTTATTAGCATATAATTGGGCAAAATAACTTTTAATAATTGTTTAATTTTATCTTCATTAGCAGTGTATTCACCCTTTTCATTTTTCATGCTAGTGATTTGACTTTCTTCTCTCTCTTTTTAAAAACTCATTTTAACCAGTGGTTTATTTATATTATTGTGGGTTCCCCCATAAAACTAGTGTCTAGTTTTATTTATTAATTCAATGATTTTCTTGCATTCCATTTTATCTACCTCACCTTTAATTTTCGCTATTTCCAATTTGGTATTTAATTAGGGATTTTAAATTTCTTATTTTTCTAGTTTTTTTAATTGTATATTCAATATACTGGTTTGTTCTTTCTCTGTTTTATTGATGTAAATATTTAAAGATACAACTTTTCCTCTGATTACCACTTT
>JAQQSK010007096.1:0-14129 GCA_028658325.1 Potorous gilbertii
GTGCTCTCTGTCTCTGTGTGTGAGGGCATGTGTGTGTGTGTGTGTGTGTGTGTGTGTGTGTGTGTGTGTATGTGATACAACCAACTACCTAGATACTGGAAAGTTTCAGGAGTTACAGATATTGTCTTTCCATGTAGGAATGTAAATAGTTCAACTTTAGTAAGTCCCTTATGACTACTCTTTGCTGTTCATGCTTCTCTTCATTCTTGTGTTTGAAAGTCAAATTTTCTTTTCAGCTCTGGTCTTTTCATCAAGAATGCTTGAAAGTCCTCTATTTCATTGAAAGACAATTTTTCCCCTGAAGTAGTATACTCAGTTTTGCTGGGTAGGTGATTCTTGGATTTAGTCCTAGTTCCTTTGACTTCTGGAATACCATATTCCACGCCCTTCGATCCCTTAATGTAGAAGCTACTAGATCTTGTGTTATCCTGATTGTATTTCCACAATACTGGAATTGTTTCTTTCTAGCTGCTTGCAATATTTTCTCCTTGACCTAGGAACTCTGGAATTTGACCACAATGTTCCTAGGAGTTTCTCTTTTTGGATCTCTTTCAGAAGGTGATTGGTGGATTTCTTGAATTCTTATTTTGCCCTTTGGTTCTAGAACATCAGGGCAATTTTCCTTGATAATTTCATGAAAGATGATATCCAGGCTCCTTTTTTGATCATGGCTTTCAGGTAGTCCCATACTTTTTAAATTGTCTCTCCTGGATCTATTTTCCAGGTCAGTTGTTTTTCCAATGAGATATTTCACATTCTCTTCCATTTTTTCATTCCTTTGGTTTTGTTTTGTAATTTCTTGGTTTCTCAGAAAGTCATTAGCCTCCATCTGTTCCATTCTAATTTTGAGAGAACTATTTTCTTCAGTGAGCTTTTGAATCTCCTTTTCCATTTGGCTAATTCTGCTTTTTAAAGCATTCTTCTCCTCACTGGCTTTTTGAACTTCTTTTGCCAATAGAGTTAGCCTATTTTTCAAGGTGTTATTTTCTTCAGTATCTTTTGGGTCTCCTTTATCAATGTATTGACCAATTTTTCATGCTTTTCTTGCATCTCTCTCATTTCTCTTCCCGTTTTCCCTCCGCCTGTCTAACTTGATTTTCAAAATCCTTTTTGAGCTCTTCCATGGCCTAAAGCCCATTGAATATCTATTTTGGATGTTTGGAATACAGAAGCTTTGACTTCTATGTCTTTCCCTGATGGTAAGCATTGTTCTTCCTCATCAGAAAGGATGGGACAAGATATCTGTTCACCAAGAAAGTAACCTTCTATGTTCTTATTTTTTTTCCCTTTTCTGGGCATTTCCCCAGCCAGTTACTTGACTTCCGAGATTCCTCTCCACTCCCACCTTGCCTCCAGGTCTGCCCAGCTAGTGCTTGGGGTCTGAGATTCAAATGCTGCTCCCCAGCCTCAGGGCTTTCAGTGGGGGCAGGGCTGCTATTCAGTGTAAGATTAGATTCAGGTGCTCAGGTGGGGGCAGGGCTGCTATTCAGTGTGAGATTAAGTTGAGCTGCTTGGGTGGGGGCAGGGTGGCCACCAGGGGCTCAGTTCCCTCAGGGGGTTTATGTGGAGATCTTCAACTATGGATCCGAGCTCCTGCCTGCTTTGGGAGCCCCTGTCTGCTGCTGTCTCCACTGCTGCCTCTTGAAGGGGCCTGAGTTATAGTGACACCCTGCTCCCCTCTTGGCCAGTCAAGAAGGCTCTCTCACTGACCTTTAGCATCTATGGGTGGAGAGACCTGTGCAGCCATTGGAGATTCTGTCCCCGAAGCCTGCTGGGATCTGCTCTGTGTCCTGTGCATGACAGATCTTTGGTGCAGGTTTTTTAGGCCTCTCTGGAACAGAAACCTCCTCCGCTCTGTTGCTGTGTGGCTTCTACTGCTCCAGAATTTGTTGGGCGTTCTTCTTTACAGGTATTTAATAGTCTGTGGGTTTGGAGCTAGCATATGTGACTCTTTCTACTCTGCCATCTTGGCTCCTCCCCTCCCTAGATACCATATTTCAAAAAATCTTAAAACTGTCCAGCTGTCTTAAAACTATGACAAAGTGAAAACAGAAAGAACCCACTTGTTACTTTCTGAAAGAAACTAAAAATGAAAACTCCAAGGACCATGGATTTTTAATGAAATAGAGGACTTCTAAGCATCCTTGACAAAAAAACCCAAGCTATGGAGGAATTTTTAAGTACCAGAAACATGACAAAATAAATATGAATTAAAAATCATATAGGACTAAACAAGGATAAACTACTTGCATATCAGTATGGAGACCAGAAACATGACAAAATAAATATGAATTAAAAATCATATAGGACTAAACAAGGATAAACTGCTTGCATATCAGTATGGAGAGATGATATATTTGTTCTGTTTGAGCCCTATCTTAAGAGGGGTCATAGAAGAAATCTAATTAGACAGAAGGCCTAGGAGTGATTTTGGTATGTCTTGATGAACTTAAAAGAAGAATTGAAAGGAAAGATAAGAATGGTTAGGTATGGAAGATTAAGGAAAATTATCTCACATCATCAGAAGAGGAAAGTAGATGTCTACAAATAAGGAGGGAGGGAAGGAGGATCTGCTGACACTTGGATCTTACTATCATCTGAATAGATTATAAGAGTAAAGAATACAAATTCTGAGAAATGGATGCAGAAACACATTTCTTTCAAGGGGAGGGAGAGGGGGAAAATAGAGGTAGGGTAGTTTAAACCAGAGATTAGTCTTAGGCCAAATAAACTCTAAGGATTTACAAAATTATTTATAGCAGCTCCTTTTGCAGTGACAAAGAATGGGAAACTGAAGGGATGCCCATCAACTAGCAAATGGTTGAAAAAGTTATGGTGTAAAATGTGATGGAATACAGTTATGTTGCAAGAGATGGTAAAGAGGATGTTTTCAGAGAAGCTTCAAAAGACTGGTATGAACTGATGCAGAGTGAAGTGAGAAGAACCAGGTGAACAATGTATACAGTGACAACAATATGGTAAGCAACTTTGAAAGACATAGGAACTCTGATCAACTTAATGACCAATCATGACTCGAGAGGACTAACGATGACACTTGCTGCCCATCTTTTGATAGAGAGATGAGAAACTTAGAGCACAGAATATGACATAAGATCTTTTAGACAAGGCTAATGAAGAAATTCATTTTGACCATACATGCTTATAACAGGTATTTTGTTTATTTTTATCCTCAATGTGGTGAGAATTAGGTGGGGAAGAAGGGAAAAATATAATTTAAGGAAAACGTAGTTCAGTTTCTATGTATTTTGTATAAATTTTGTAAATATTTATATTTGCACGCATTGCCTCTCTTGATAGAATTTAAGCTTCTTGAGAGCAAGGATTGTTCTCTTTCTGTTTTTGTATTCCCAGGACCTAGCACAGGGCCTGAGACATGGTTTGCCCTTAATAAATGTTTGTTGATTAACAGACATAATTATTCTCCAAGTATCAATGTCAAGCAAAGTGTAAAACAGAGAGACATAAGTTTGTCAAAGGTGGTCATAGGGGACAGCTGAACAGAAAGCCAAATGGAAGGAGAATTTTTTTATATATGGTAAGGTTTTCCAGCTGCTTTTATTTGAGAATGTCAATGTACTAATTCTATGGTTCCCCAGAATTTTAAAGAACATTCTCAATAAGATTCACCTAAAGTCAGGAAATAACAAAATCTCATCCAGTGATCTCCCCAGGTTATCACTATATAAATCTTGGGAAAAAATGTAAATGGAGGATGAAGCAGGACCTACAACCGAATAGGAGGGAGTGTGCTCATTTATATGTAGGAAATTTTTCAGTGTTTTCAATGATCCCAAGCTATTCTTTAGCATATGCATCTACACTCACACATGCACATTATTCTTTAAGAATCAATATTCTCCTGCAAATGCTCTCTATGGCTGCAAAATAGGTAATACTACAATATCAGTAGAAAAGGTCAATAAAGAAATGCATAGTTGAAATAATAGTGATAACAATAGCTACCATTTATATGACTCTTTACAAATATTTTGCCTTATCATCACAAAAATCTTGTACAATTGACAGATGAGAAAACTGAGATAGACAAAGGTTAAATAACTTTCCCAGTGTCGCATAAATGGTCAAGTCTTCCTGTCTCCAGGTCTAATGTTCTATACACTGTACCACCTGATCATCTCTATAAACGAGCTGCATATTACCAGAAATGACTCTCATGTTCTAGATTCAACATCCTATGTGAATCACAGTGGCCCAAAAGACATTACCAAGGACATATGTGATGAGAAAACAAGGTAATAGATCAGGAGAGAGATTGAACTCAAGGCATTGTTATCTATAATATATTAAAATAGTTAAAGAAAGGTCTCTAGTACATTGGGTAGACTTTTCTACACATGGAAAAGACATGACCAGGATTTACATAACATAAGAAGGATTGAATATTCTCCAGACCAGGGTTAAGGAATGGAGGAAATCACAGACATACAAGTAAGTACTAAGTTAATAACATCCTTCCCCTGTGCAAGAACTTGTCCGTGAATATTCTATCAAATCCAAATTCATCTGCCAGATCATTAATGTGCTTCCAACAACTATCCTTCATGATCTTACTTGTCATTACTTTCCATCAGTCTTCTTAGGCAAGCAATTCTGTTTTGGATGCTTGATCCCACTTTCTCCACATTTTTGTTCATGTTTTTCCACATCCAGAAAACCTCACCTTACTAATTTTTCATCCTTCTACTGTTAACCCTCTAAAAAAAACCTCCAAATTTTAAAACAACAACACAAATTTTGCTTAAAAATTGAACACTGGTTGATTGGAGAATGTCTAAAAAGTTGTGATGTGAAAATGAAATGGAATATTACTGCTCTGTAAAAAAATATGAAGATGGAGAATTCAAAGAAGTATAAAAGACTTAGATGAACTGATGCAAAGGAAATAAAAACTAGGAAAACAATATACTGGAAGGAACAAACCCCCAAACTCAAGGATGAATAGTCATAATGATAAAAATTGGAAAAAAATGGAAAAATATGCATCCTGTCCGTCTTTGCAAAGGTCATAGACTGTGAATGTGGAACAGTGCATGTATTGTCAGATTCTGAATGTACATTGACAGGTTTTGGTGAACTGCTTTTGTCCCCCTTTTAAAATCTCTTAAAAAGTATGACTTGCTAAACTGGGAAAAGGGAGGAACTTATTGGGAAATGAATGTGACATAATTAAATTAACAACATAAAGTGGGAGAAGTATTCTGTTTGTGGTTTGATTTTTTACTATACCATTCCTCATTGGTTTCTGTTACTATATAGGGGTAGCACCTAAGGGAGGGGGAGAGAAAGGTGCATATTTTTTAATGCATTCAGTTGAATTGATGTGTGTAAGAAGGATGTCCTATGAATGTTTTCCTCTTGAAAAGTGAAGCCAAGGACTTAAATATATGGGGCACTCATTCTCTCTTTCAAAAAAGATCTTACTGCATCAGTGAAATAGTGTAGTTGATAAACCAATAGGCCTGAAGTGAGGAAGACCTCAGTTCAAATTCTGATTTAGATGCTATCTATGTGACCCTTGTCAGATTACTTAAATTCTCTCTATCCTGAAGAAAACCTGGGATAACATCATTTATGTCCAAAAGTTATTGTGAAAATGAAAAGCAAATAATGTAATTGTTTTCATGACCAACTCACATGACCCCATTTGGGGTTTTCTTGGCAAAGATGCTAGTGTGGTTTGCCATTTCCTTCTCCAGTTCATTTTACAAGTGACTTACCCAGAGTCACACAGCTCATAAAAGTCTGAGGCTGGACTTGAACTCAGTACGATGAATCTTTCTGACTCTATCCACTGCACCACCTAGCTGCCCCCAAACCCTTGCAAACCTTAAAGTCTATACGAATGTCAGTTGTTCTCTAAATTGTCTAATGACTCAATTAACTGGCACTTTATGTATTCCTCTAGGGGGAAGATGGAAAAAGTAAATGAACAAATTGTGAAGATCAGGAAAGGTCTTGTGTAGACGATAAGTGGTACCTCCTAACGCATGTTGGACTAGCAGGGAAGGTTCTTAAAGGGAATACTACTATTTCCCCCCTTAGGCTTCTACTGGTAACCCTGAGGAGTTAGGGGATGGGTAAGATCAAGTAGATCTTTTGGCTCCTTTACCAGTTCCTCACCAGATATGGTTATGACTGCTATTGGACCTGGTTGCCAGTGAGGCTTCAGATGATTTTGATGGATTTTCTTGTCCCATTTTTTGCTTGGGCAAAGCTCTCTTGAATACTCATTCACCTAAAGTCAAGAAAGAAAGAACCCCCATCCAATGACTTCCCCAAAATGAACCGACCAGATAATATCAGTTAGCTTTTACAGAAAGGATATTTATGGAAAGGGTATAGCAAGAAGCTGGGGTATAGGGTGGGTTCAGGGAGGACCAGTACCTTTGGTGTGATGGCTGCTGAGCCCTTTTCAGGGCTGCTCATCTATTTTTGGTGTCTGCCTGTTCCACCCAGCTCTCACCTGTGGCTCCAAGAAGCTGCAGCATGTGCAGTGGCCACACCCTAGTAAACCATTTCAGCATACAGGTCAGACCAGGTTGAAGGTAACCCAGGGGTCCTAAACCCATTTGTGATTTCGCGGGGTGTCTATCCCAAGCATGTGAAGACTTGTTCTGGTGGAATGGGTGGATGAGAACAATTTGTTCCATGAAGGCAGCTGAAGCAGGCAATGTGGAGCACTTAGAGCTTGATTAGACACCTGCATCCTGAGCCATCACCAGTCATCTTGACCCTGTCCTGCCACTGGACTATGATGACTCTGGAGGAGAGAGTGAAGCTGACAACTTCGTGCAACTCTGCCTTACTTAAATCCAATTTAAGCACAAATCAAAAGGCATCACCCATACCATTTTACTATTACACCGCAAAGTCCTGTTGTGACAGACAAGTGATAGAGCCACAGGTGTGGATACGCTGGGAGTTGTAGTCATGACCTAGCACATAGGTGGCCCAGGTCATAGGGTCATTTCTTACTGGAAGCAGCAGCGGGACTTAGCAGCCCCCTGGGTGTCTGAGCAACCTTTTAAGGATCGCACTGTTCACCTCCTGGTGTGAGGAAGGGGGCTACAAAAGGTGCCCTAAACACCATCTGCTTACCCAACCCTGGCCTGATTACTGTGGCAGGTAGGGAATCCTACTCTGCTGTTGAAACACACAAAAAAAAATGTACAAAATGTACAAAAAAATCTGCAAAGATGATTCCACTCCCCATCAGCACATGGAAGGTGTGCACACAAATAGACAACACAGAGAGTCCTAGGGAGGAATGGAGTTGGAAACAGCAATAGCAATGGTCATTTACTGCTGAAGACTTGCACACCACATGACCTTGTCATCACCAACACTGTTTTCCATTTACCTAAATGCAATAAAACTTCATGGATTCACACTTGCAGCAAACATTGGTATCTCATAGACTATGTGATTGTAAGGAGAAGAGACAGACAAGATGTGAGAGTGACAAAGGCAATGTGAGGTACAGAGTGCTGGACTGATCATAGACTTATCCTTTCTAAGCTAAATTTTCTCATTCTTCAAAAGTGCTACTTCCAAGGCAAAATGACTATCAGAAGAATTAATGTCAACAAATTAAAGCTCTTCTCTGAGTTTGAAGGGTTTGTTGCTAACTTGGAGGGAAAGTTGAGTCAGTTGGCAACAACGGGACAGAAAAGGAGTGGGTAGCTTTGAGAGATTCGGTGCACAGCACTGCATTTGTTTATGTGGGTCAGAACACTCACAAACACCAAGACTGGTTTGATGAAAATGACAGGGAAATTCAGAAGGTGCTAAATGAAAAATGAGAACTTCACAGGATTTACCTGCAGGATAGTTCATCCACCTCTAAGAAGGCAGCATTTAATTCCATCAAAAGCAAAGTACAAACAAAGCTTAGAGAGATGCAGGATTCCTGACTCAGTAAGAAGGCAGATGAAATTCAGTTTTATGCTGACAGTAACTCCAAAGCACTTTTATGATTCCCTGAAAGCTATTCATGGACCAAAAACCTATGGTGCATCACAACCACTTGGTGCTGATGGAGCCACATTGATTAGTGATAAGGACATGATCCTAGAGAGATGGGCTGAACACTTTCATAGTGTTCTCAACAGACCATCATCAATCAATACTGAGGCCATTGACCATTTACCTCGGGTTGAAGTCAATCCCTCCTTAGCTGAACTTTCAACTGAAGAAAAGGTTTTGAGGGCCATTAGGCTCCTTTCATGTGACAAAGCACCTGGTTCTGATTCTATTCCAGCTAAGATTATATGACCATTGCTCATACAAAAGTTGACTGAAATTTTTCAGGTTATATGGCAAGAGGAGTTTCAAGGAGTTCAAAGATGCCTCCACTGTCCATCTCTATAAAGGGAATAGATTGTCCTGTAACAATCACAGAGGGGTCTCTCTCTTAGTCATTGTTGGTAAGGTTATTGCTAGAGTCCTCCTTAATAGGCTGATCCCTCACCTGGAAGATGATTGTCTACCTGAGAGCCAGTGTGGCTTCAGAAAGGGCCAAGGAATAGTCCATATGGTGTTTGTTGCCCAACAACTTCAGAAGAAATGCCATGACCAAAACAGAGGTTTGTACACAATGTTTGTAGAACTGACCAAGGCCTTTGACACTGTTATCATGAGGGCTTATGGAAAATTACATCAAAATTTGGTTGCCCAGAGAAGTTCATCAGTATTGTGCACCAATTTCATGATGACATGTTTGCCAGGGTTCTGGATAGTGGACAATGGTCTTATGCCTTCCCAGTCACCAACGGAGTGAAATAGGGCTGTGTGCTTGTTCCCATGCTTTTTAGCATGATGTTTTCAGCCATGTTGTCTAAAGTTTTCAGTGAGGATGAACATGGCATCAAGGTCAACTACTGTACTGATGGTAAGTTCTTCAATTTGAGAAGGCCAGAAACCAAGATCAAAGTGGAGGGAGTGTTGGTGCATGATTTTCTGTTTGCAGATGATTATGTACTCAAAGCAGCCTCTGAAGCAATAAAGTATGGATCAATTCTCTGTTGCCTGTGTTAATTTTGGCCTAATAATCAACACTAAGAAAACACAGGTGCTCCATCAGCCACCACCACACCATCCATATGTGGATCCATTGGTTACAACATTGAAGTTTTCAATGCTGTGGATAAGTTCACTTACCTTGGTAGTGTACTTTCCAGGGATGTACATATTGATAATGAAGTTGATACACGCATTGTCAAAGTTAGCTCCGTGTTTGAGAGGCTCCAAAGAAAAGTTTGGGAGAGAAGAGGTCTTAGACTGACTACCAAACTGAAGGTCTACAGAGTCATTGTGCTGACCTCATTGTTACATGCTTGTGGAACAAGGATAGTCTAACAGTGCCATGCCAAGAAACTGAATCACTTCCATTTGAACTGTCTTAGGAGGATTCTGAGGATCACCTGGCAGGATAAGGTACCAGAAACTGAAATCCTTGCTTGAGCTTAACTGCCAAATATTTAAACTATGCTTCAGAGAGTGCAATTCTGATGGGCTGGTCACGTTGTTTGAATGCAAAATGAGTTCTTGCCAAAAGGATTATTTTATGGAGAACTTGCATGCAGCAGGTGATCACATGGTGGTCAGAAGAAGCGATACAAGGGCATCCTCAAGGTCCCTCTCAAGAACTTTGAATTTTATCATGCAACATGGGAGACACTGGCACAGGACAATTCAGCATGGTGTGCCCACATCAGAAAGGGTGCTATGCTCTATGAGCAAAGCATAATTGAGACAGCACAAAGGAAACATAGGATGTGCAAATTTGGGGTATCCACTCCAAATATTCATCTGGATTATCTGTGCCCAACTTGCGGTAGAGCATTCTGAGCTCATATTGATCTGATCAGCCACAGTAAGACATATTGAAACTTCGCTTTATCATGGTGATGTCATTTTGGTCCTCTTTGAGAACGAAGGACAACAACCAACCATAGCAAGAAGCTATAAAATGTCCCCTAAATTGGGGATGCACATCCCCTCTGCACACATGGTCCATGAGGAGAATAGGCTTTAGGGCAGAAAAGTTATTAGTGAGCACATAGGAGAGGACAGCTGGGCTGAGGGGTCTCAGATCTCGTGACCCTGTAAGTTCTTTTCTTTCTTTTAGGAGTAGGAAAGAAGGAAATAACCATTTGTTAGGCATCTACTATGTGCCAGACACTGCACTAAATGTTTTACAAATATCTCATTTAATCCTCCCAATAACCTTGGGAGGTACTATCATTGTCCCCATTTTACAGATGAAGAAACTGAGGCAAAGTTTAAGTTAATTAGTCATGTTGATTAAGTATCTATTAAGTGCCAAGCACTGTGCTAAGCACTAGGGCCTTACAACTGGTAAGTATCTGAGACTGGGTTTGCACTTAGGTCTTCCTGACCTCAGATTCAGAGTTCTATCTACTGTTCACTAGTGCTAGGTACTACTAAAGTATCTGCCAGCTTTAACCTAGTTAAACCAGGGATGAAGCAGGATGGGTCAGTCCACTGATGGATTGGATCTAGCAGATTGTTCAGCTGCTGTTGCTTATAACTCCAGTTGCTAGTGGCATTTTTAATCACCTTGATGAATCTCATTAGTTGACCGGGAGCTCCTTTTTTGGAATACTCATTCAACTATGATAAGGAAGAAATTATCACAAAATAAACAGGTACCATGTTCATAGACAATTGCATTAGAATTGGAGGTAAGAAAATTACAGTCCTTTTGCCACCTAGCAGCTCATAACAGTTCTTTCCTTTTGGGGTACCAGGAAGGAAAATCACCCAAAAAAAAGCTTGAGGGAAGGCGGTATCAATCCTTTTGTATGCAAACTCAGTTCTGGCTCAGTCCTCTTCAACCATCAGCTCCTCTAGCTCTTACAGCCAATCAAGCAAGACTACCATATGGCACTTACCTTCTCCGTCTTCCTTAACTTCCTTCTCCTCCTACCAGCTCTGCCCAGTCACTCATAGCCATAGAGAGACTTACCAACCCTTGGAAGCAGGCCAGAAAATAACTGCAAGTACTTTGTATAACCCATGGAGAAAGACAAATCTGAGTATGCTCTAAGGACTAAACCCTCATTGGCCAACCTCATACCCCTTACCCACAATTACCTGATGTATTTTGGAGTAGTGACTCCAAGAGGCAGAGGTGAGGAGAGGAATTGTGCTATACTTTAAGTAGTAAATAGAACAGAAATAGTGTTCTTTCTTTTATGTATGAAGCACCATTTCTTGAGATCAGGGACCATTTTTTCTTTTTAAAAAAATTTAATCTATAGTAGTGATTAGCAATGCATTTGAGAAGTCTGAAAGTTCTCAATCATGACTGTTGATAGACAACCATGCAACAGTTAGTACATTTTCCAGTGTTTGTGTTGCATGTGAAAAGTGGCACAAAAGATATAATGAAAAGCATATATTATATGATGAAAAATTAATATGGTCATGGTAGGTTGAGAGAGAGAGAGAGAGAGAGAGAGAGAGAGATAATGTTTAGAGAGAGTTTAAGATATTTTAATTTCCAATATGGAAAATGTTGACTAACCTATTCCCAACTGACAGAATGTTTTGGAGAGTCTCAGTTTTTAAAGAGTATAAACGAGTCCTGAGACCAACAAGTTTAGGAACTTGCTCTACTGAATTGAATCATTGCACTTACATACTATCTTGTATTATTAATGTTCCATTTTATATATGGATGTATTATCTTATCTTTTACTATATTTGTACTATTTATTTAATTGTACTTTCATACTACTAATTCTTATTCTGTTTTATACCTTGACCACTGTAGCTGTGCTATTCATCTTTACGTCCTCTCCTCCGATGTTACCTGTTAAATTATTTTTCTCCCATTTACCAATAAGTATACAAGTTGTTCCACTCCAACCCCTCCTTGATAGTAGAATGTTTTTATTTTTGTATTTCTAGCACCAAGTGCAGAAACTACCATTTAAAAATGCTTTAATTGAATTATTGAATGTAAATCCCTTGAGTTTTAGATGATTTTTTTTGTCTTTTTAATGTTAACACAGTGCTTCAGTAGATACTTAAATATGATTATTTGTTTAGTTACTTTTTAAAATACTCTCACGGTCTATCACAGTACCATGATAGATGCTTAATAAGTATGGGTTGAAGCTTTCTTTGGTATCATTCGTTCAACAAATATTTCTTAAAAGCCATAACATTCAAAGATATTTTGGTCAACCAAATAAGAATATGGAGCTACAGGAGGGAAAGCCAATTTTTTTAAAAATAATTTTTCACTTTTATATCACCTACATTTTTCCTATCCCTTTTTCCTACTCCCAGAGAGACAGCCTACAACTTTTAAATTAAAATTTGTTTTCAATCAGCAAAAATCTGCCTACTCTTCCTCTAATATCTTCCCTCACTGAGAAAGAACAAAAACCCCTATTACAAATATATAAAAAAACCCCAACAATTCCTGCTTTGGCTCCTTCTCTTTTAAAATGTCTCATTTAGGAGGAATTTATGACCACACAAGACATACAGAACATTATGAAATGCAAAATGGATAATTTTGATTACATTAAATTGAAAAGTTTTTGCACAAACAAAGTCAATGCAACCAAGATTAGGAGGGAAGCAGAAAACTGGGAAAGAATTTTTACAACTAGCATCTCTGATAAAGGTCTCATTTTTAAAACATACAAAGAACTGAGTCAAATTTACAAGAATATAAGCCATTCTCCAATTGATAAATGGTCAAAGGATATGAACAGGCAATTTTCAGAGGAATAAATTAAAGCTATCTATAGTCATATAAAAAATGCTCTAAATCACTATTGATCAGAGAGATGCAAATCAAAACAACTCAGAGGTACCACATCACACCTATCAGATTGGCTAACATGACAAAATAGGAAAATGATAAATGTTGGAAAAGATGTGGGGGAGTTCGAACACTAATTCATTGTTGTGAGCTGTGAGCTGATCCAACCATTCTGGAGAGCAATTTGGAGCTATGCCCGAAGGGCTATAAAAATGTCCATTCCCTTTGACCTAGCAATACCACTTCTAGGTCTGTATACCCAAGAGATCATAAAAATGGGAAAAGGACCCACAAGTACAAAA
The DNA here is from genome assembly GCA_028658325.1 of Potorous gilbertii. NCBI lineage: Eukaryota > Metazoa > Chordata > Mammalia > Diprotodontia > Potoroidae > Potorous > Potorous gilbertii. The sequence goes on from JAQQSK010007096.1 coordinate 13,150, forward strand.
ATATTTATAGTAGCTCCTTTTGTGGTGGACAAGAACTAGAAATCAAGGGAATGCCCATTAATTGGGGAATGACTGAGCAAGTCGTGGTATATGAATGCAATGGAATACTACTGTGCTATAAGAAATGATGAACAGGCAAACTTCAGAAATACATGGATAGACTTATATGAACTGATGCTGAGTGAAGTGATCAGAACCAGGAGAATAATATACACAGTAACAGCTACAGCATGCAAGGATTGTTTCTGATAGCCTTAATTCTCCGCAGCAAGGCAAGGACCTGAAACATTTTCAAAGGACTCTTGATGCAAAATGCCATTCACACCCAGAGAAAGAACTATGGAGTTAGAATGTGGAATGAAGCAGACAATTTTCTCTTTTATCTAGTTTTGTTTAGTTTTACTCATGCTTTCTCTCATTCATTTGAATTCTAAGCAATATAACTAACCTGAAAATGTGCTTAATAAGAATGTCTGGGTAGAACCAATATAAGATTGCATGCTGTCTTGGGGAGGAAAGGGGCAGGGAGGGGGAGAAAATTTAAAACTTATGGAAGTGATTGTTGAAAACTGAAAATAAATAAATGAATAAATTTGAAAAAAATTTCTCATTCATTCTCTATCAAGAGGTAGATAGCATGTTTCATCGTTAGTCTCTTGATATCATGCTCAGTCTTTGTACTTAAAGTTCTTAAGTCTCTCCAAGTCATTTGTCTTTAGGACATTGTTATCATATAAATTGTTCTTCTGCTTCTCACCTCTCTCTGCATATCAGTATTCCCAAGTTTCTCTGAAACCATACCCTTCATCATTTCTAGTAGCACAACAATATTTCATCACATTTACATGCCATAACTTCTTCAGTCAATTCCCCAGTGATGGACACTTTCTTAGATTCCCATTTTTTTTTATAATAAATTTATTTAACTTTTTACATTCATTTTCACAAGATTTTGGGTTCCAAAATTTTCTCCCCATTTG
>JAQQSK010007097.1:0-14129 GCA_028658325.1 Potorous gilbertii
TGTGTTGCTGCGCGGCTTCCACTGTTCCAGAATTTGTCAGGAGTTCTTTTTACAGGAAATCTATGGGCTGTGAGTTCGGGCCTAGCATAGGTGAGTCTTTCTACTCCGCCATCTTGGCTCCGCCCCCAAGAAAGATATTTTAATGACTTTCTTTTGGAAAAAAAAATGTCATTCTTGCCATGCACATGTTCTCTTTTTGTGAATAAATGGTGGAACCATTCAGATTCCTAGTTAGTATGTTTTTAGAAATGTAAATTATCAGGCAAAAAGCACACACACAAACATAAAACTTCCTACAAAAATTGTGCTTGGTTTTTTCTTCATTTTTATTACCCTTGCTCAGTCACTTTAGGAGCTTCAAGTGGACAGGGACCACCAGGTGAAGGAAGCTGATGTGTCAGTTTCATGTAATCTACCATTTCCCAAAGCCATTGCCAAATAGTTGTTCAGAGACCTACAGCACTTTCCCTTCCGGACCTTTTCACAGCTGACACATGTTATCCATGTTATCCCAGCGTGAGGTGGTAGTTTAAGCCAAGGAGAACCTGATTTGGGGTTCTCTATTTCATACCTGGCTAGAGTGTCAGATGGGGGAAAGGACTGATCATATCAACATTGTTTTACAGATAGAGTAGATGAAGCCAAATTGGCAGGTTTTACACTGACTCAGAGACAGAGACAACACTGGGAACCTCATTCCTCTGCTTTCTTTCTTGAACCCATCAAGCATTTTTTCACTGCCTGTTTTGTGCCAGCACTACTTTGTACTAGGGATAGTTATAAAGATTGGTAAAAGCATTCCTGCTCTCAAGGATCTTAGGTTTAATAATTGAGAGTAAACAACATGAACTCAGAAAGGTAAATACAAAACACATACACACTTACTTGTAAAGGAGGGAATCATTAACAAATCAGGGGAATCCATTAGACTAACAAGTGGGTGGCATAAGACAGAGCTTGTGTAGGAAGTAGCACTTATGCTATGCATTTGAAAGATGCCAGAGATTCCATTATATGAAATAATTAACACCCCTCCCTGATGTTCTCATCAAAAATTATATTCAATTTTTCTCTTTGGTGAAATTAACAAAGAAATTGTGTATGTGTGTATGATATAGGTGACATGTGTATGATGTATGATATATACCTATAACACCCCCTATAAATTATGGAGGAAATAATAATTTAAATTCCTGTTTCAAGGTTTGACAGATAAGTAATAGGTTTCATTCTCTTGAAAGTAGAGACATATGAAATATTCTGTTATCTGTCACAAAACTATTGTTACGCAGTAAAGAAAAAAGCAATGAGAGAAAGAGAGAAGGTAGAGTGGGGACAAAGCACTTGGTTTTTTGTAATTAGGGAGAAGAAAGAGTTCTCCAGGTTGTTAGAGAACCTGGAACTTCCAACTTGCTTATGGAGAAGAAGCAAAGTACACTGCCACCTGGTGGACAGAATTGTCATAGTCTAGACTATGTGAGTAACTTGTAGCCAGTTGAACGGAATGAATTATCCTTTTGGAATGAACTTTGGGGAGCAGAGGCCTGGATATGTGATGTTATGGTTGTAGGAAACTTTTGGTGAGAATCCCCAATACAAATGAAGGACAGAAATGGTATTGTCAATGCTAAAAAACTTTTTAAAAATTATTTCTTTAAAAAAATCTCAACTTTAAAACCAAATAAAACAAGCATTTCTATATAAAATAGTACAGAAAATAAGGATTATACATGAAACTTCAAATATATAGCATATAAAACTTGCTTTTAAGTATATAATAAAGCCAGCGCTCAAAAGTGTCCTACTTGTCTGATTCCTTCTGGCTTTCCTTCTTTAATCTATGCATTTTGCTAATGCATTAGGGATGCTTCTCTCTCCCTCTCCCTTCTTTTCTTCCTCTCCCTCTTCTTCTCTTTCTCTGTCTTCTTCTCCTTCTCTCCCCCTATTCTTTTTTCTCTCTCCTCCCTCCCTATCACTAACCCCTTTCCTCCCCAATTCCTTCCCCATTGAAAAGAAAAAGGAAACCCTAAAAACAAATATCTAGTCAAGTAAAACAAATTCTCCCATTGTCCATGTCTGAAAACATACATTTCATGCTGTACCTTGAATTTATCACCACTTTTTTGGAATTGGGGCTCATCATTTCATTGATCAGAATTTTTAAATCTTTCACAGTTGTTTTTCCTTAAAATGATATTGCTATTGCCTAATTTGTTTTTCAGGTTCTGCTCACTTTACTCTGCATCCGTTCATACAAGTCTTCTCAAATTTCTCTAAACTATCCCTTTCATTACTTCTTGCAGCACAATGATATCCCATTAATTTGTTCAACCATTTCTCTCTTGTTTGGCACCTCCCCCCTTTGTTAGTAGTTCTTGGCTGTGACAAAAAGATGTTATTAATTTTTTTGTTCATATTGGTCCTTTTCCTCTTTGATCTTTTTTTTTTAATATCACTGAGATGTTAACTGCTTAGAGTCACTTTGCCAGTCTCTGTTAGAGGCAAAATTTATATCTGTATCTTAGGTTAGCTATGTACTATACATGTTACCTCCCTAAATGATGTTGAAAGAATTTCATATAGAAACCATCATGTGGGAAGCAGGCTATCTTAAGCATAGTTATATTTGGAGATTTTATTTTTATTTCAAGGGAAGTACTGATATTCCTCAAATAATCAAGAGATCAGGTGAATGTCCTAATGTAAAAGGTGACTAGGAAGCCATGCATAGAAAGTGGAATGGCGACTGCATGTCTATTTAAAAACTGTATTCAAAATTGTGTATCTCTGTCTCCAACCCTATGCCCTTTCCTCTCTAATTCCTTTCTCATTGAAAAGAAGGAAACCCTTGTAACAGATATATAGTCAACAAAACAAAATATATGTTTATTTTAAAATCACAGATTCCATGTACGTTCTCTATAATATAAGCATCAATTATAAGCCACTTTTCCCAAGTTCTTGGTTCTTTACAAAGAATATATTTCAGTCATTAAAAATGAATGGTGTGTGCTAATTTTAGCATTCCTACTTCTGTAATCACATGCAAATGATAAAAGTACATATTTAAAACATTACTTCTGATTAGCAGCTGCAAGGTAATTAGGAAAGATTAAATAGAATTAAAGAGGCAGATGGTATGAAGTTTTTAATCAGATGAATACAGTAGGTACATATGTAAATGTATATGTAATTTTTGTCAAATGTATGATAATTTTTGAGCATGGTGCTTGCATTAATACCTGAATAATACATTTTTTCATTTATTTAGGGCAGCTAGGTGACACAGTGGATAGAGTGCCCAGCCTGGAGTCAGGAATACTTATCTTCCTGAATTCACATCCAGCCTCAGACACTTACTAGCTGGGTGACCCTGGGCAAATCAATTAACCCAATTTGCTTCAGTTTCCTCATCTGTCAAATGAGCTGGAGGAGGAAAGGCAAACCACTTCAGTATCTTCCACAGAAAAATCCCAAATTGGGATCACAAAGTCAGACGCAGCTGAAAAACAATTGACTGAATTTCATTCCTTCCTTTTCCTGTATGTTTCATCTCCCCTTCTCCATGCCAGGTTTCTTGAGGGCAAGGATAATTCATCAGTGTTTCCTCACATCTCCTAAGATAATGTTTTATACATAATAGGCATTCAATATTATTGAATAGTGAGGGGATAAAATAAATTTGCAAATGCTGCTGTGGCAGAGTAGAGTCCAGAGAGAGCTGGACTCAAAGTTAGGCAGATCTGTTTATATACTGGACAGATCCATATACTACATACATTCACATACTGATTGGGAGACTTTAGAATCTCCTAATGTCGAATTTAAGCTTTTTAAGAATATAAATTGTAGGGCAAAGATGTATCTGAATTGATAGAGAGGGAGTTCCCCACCAGTAACTCTTTGCAACAGGGAAATCATAGGGACCAGAAATACACACACACACACGCACGCATGCACACGCGCACACACACACACTAAAACAAACTGGAGAAAATATCAGGGGGAAGGTACTAGCACTAAGGGAGATTGAGATAGGCTTCTTACAAAAGTGTGTGATATTAATTGAGACTTGAAGGATGCCAAGAGAACCAGAAGGTAGAGATGAGAATGGAGAGATTTCTGTGCATGGGGGACAACTAGTGAAAATGTAGAAATGGGAGATGGAGTGTTGGGAGCAAGGAACTTGGATCATCCTCACCATCTAATATTATGTCAGTTTGTATAGTGTTTTACATACATTATCTCCTTTGTAGCAATTTTGTAAATGAAGGACAAAAGACACTCAGAAAGGTGAGGCCATCTCACTCTATATAATCCTTCACTATCTCTTTGAGAAATCTTACTGGAAATGAAAAGTTACAGAATGTTTGGCCAGGCAGACCAGTATCATCAATGAGGGCTAGATGGTGTAGGGTTGACTTAAAATCTGGCCTCAGACACTTCCTGTGTGACCTTGGGTGTCACTTCACCCTGTTTGCATCAATCTCCTCATCTGTAAAATGAACTGGAGAAGGAAATAGCAAACCACTCCAGTATCTTTGGCAAATGAGATCACAAAGAGTCAGATATGTCTTAAGTGCCTGAAGAACAGTGGCAGAGCCTTTAGTGCCTCCAGGTCTTAACACTAAGCTAAGGAAACTGACTCTTGAAATTCTGAATAGAGTCCAGAATGGTAGTGTGTGTAAATACCTTCTCTTAAAGGGGAAACAATAAGATAAACTATTCCCACCTCTGATCTTGTGTCTTCCCATCCTTTCCTCCTTAATCCATATACTGTCTTCTCTTTCCCTAAATTGGAAGACAGCTAAATACTTATTCCTTTTATTGGGGAAGTGAGTGAAGATGATTTTCTTGTGGGAAGAGCTTTCCTGTAGGACTTTCCACTGAAATATATGTTATACATTTACATATTATATAATTATATAAATTATAAATAAATTTCATTTTAGTCATTCTGAACTTTGAGGGACATCTATCATCAATTTCTTAGAGTTTACCTAAGAAATAGAAAGGACCTGAGATTTTTTTCAATAAATATATTTTTAATCCCTTGAACAAGATTTGGTTGAGAATGCTCATCCCCTACCTCCCAGTGGCCTATACTCCTTGATCTCTGGGGCTGTCAATGTATAGAAAAGGAAAGAAAAAGCATTGTGGTACCTCATTCCAGGACTGGAGAGAAGGAAGCCTCTGTTACCTCTCAGCTCCCCACTTCCTGCAAAGATGAGAATTCTTTCTTATGTCAGCAAAACCTCAAGAGCTAGGTTAAGGATGCCATCTGCTGGGTTCTTCAAACCTATCATTTCCTATAATCTTCCTGGGTTCTTTAATAAACAGTTACACAGTTCCCTTTTAGGGGAAGAGCACAGGGTTTCCTTCTTCCTTCTCTCTTCCCTGTTCCCTAACAGCAGCATGGTACCCTCTGAAAGTATCATGGTACAGAAGGTAAGCATCATCTCTGGAGTCAAAGAACCTGGGTTTAAATCCTGTTGCCTCTGATGCTTACCTAGGTGACCTTGGGCCCACCAGTTTACCTTAATGGGACTCAGTTTCCTTATCTATTAAACAAGGCCATATGTAGTATAAGCTTACCTTTTCTTTTTACACAAGTTTCTCAAAGGCATGCCTATTGAGTTTTTGTCCATCAAATAATTTAAAATGTCCTGGAGACCTGGATATTTAAAAAAATATGGTGGTGAATCTTTTTGTAACTTATAGACCTCTTTGTAATAGAAATAATCCCTCCTTAATTAATCCTATTATATGTTGAGTGTTTTATACATACACATACACACACACTATCGTCTTAAAATTTGGCATACCTGTGCAGTGAAATAATTTGAATATGAATATGAAATTAAATATATTTAAGTTGATCTGTGAAAAACCTGATTCCAGTTCATGTAACTTAACCAATAATCTCTAGGGAATCCACTGGCTCTTATAATAAAATAAAAAAAGGTATAAATTTTATTTTATTGCTATGAGTTGGGTTAGGTGACCTCTGAGATTCATTCCACTTCCAGATCAGTGATCCAATGAGGTCACCTAAGGCTAGTTTTATAAAGGAAATTGACTATAAATCAGTACAGGAGAAAAATGAAAAGGAGAGGGAAGGATATTAACATAGCACAGAAAGGGGATAAAGTTTACAGATTGCAGAAGTTATTAAGGGCTACTTCTAGTGCTGCGGACCAGCTGGCAGTCCAACTTTGTTTTGATTCCCTCTTCTCTCCTAGTTGCCCTTCTTTTGCCAGATTTTGTCCCTTGTTAGCAGAGTTTTAGCTCTTGTTCTGGATTCAGTTGACATTTCTTCTGGTGTCTCACTTTTCATGAAACTGGTTCCCAACACCAGGGCCTGAGGCAGGCATGTATCCTGGAGTCTCCCAAGTCTATCTGCATCACTGGATATCTTACCCTAAGCCTGTGTTTCTCAACATAAGCAATACCATGAACCAAGAAAATATACATATCCCATACCTAGGGCCCTTGTGTTTCCTACAGCCACACCATGGGATGATTCTCAGTTGCTCAGGAATAAGGACCAAGAGTCAGAGTTGGGAGGAGAGGGACAAGGGAATGAAGGAGAAGCAGTTTTAAGAAGCAAGAAGGAACCTTTATGTCTTAGCTGAGAAATGCAACTTTAACTTCTGTCTATGGACCTGAAACCACAAAGAGAATAGAACCCTGAACTTGGAGTGATGAAAACCTGAATTCAATTTTCTCCATCCATTCAGATACATGTGTTTGTGCATGTACATGCATGCATATATGCACATGCATGCATGTATATATACATGTACACAGGCCTATACCTACATTCCGTGTGTGTGCATGTATGCATGTGTGCATACACACACCTATACATCCGTGTGTGTGCATGCGTGTATATGTGTGTGTATTATTGTATAGAGAAAAATGTATGTGTATATATATTATGTGTATGTAAGTATGTATATAAGTATGTATATCTATGTGTGTATACATGTCTGTATGTCTAGATAGTAACTGTGTGACACTTAAGTCACTTAACTTCTCCAGGCCTCAGTTTTCTTGCCTGTAAAATGTGGATGGAAAAAAACCATATGCTTAAGAACATCTACTTTCTAGGCTTACACTAAGGATCCACAAAGGATCAATTAATTTACCAACAAGTATTTAAGTGCCAAGAGCTGTGCTAGGTGCTGAGGATACAGTTACAAAAAGGAAAGAGTCTCTGCCCTCAGGAAGTTTACATTCCTTCAAATGAAACAACATGCACATAACTAAGTATAAGAGAAAGTAAATGCAAAATACATTTTTGAAAGGGGGAAGGCACTGGATAAGATCAGGAAAGGCTTCATGTAAGCATTTTTCAGGAAAAAAGATTCTAAAAGACAGAAGGAAAAAGGGAATGCTTTCCAAATGGGTGGAACAGCCAGTCACCACAAAGGCACCGAGATAGGAAATGGAATGTCAAATGTGTGAGGAACTGCAAAGGAGCAAGTTCGGCTGGACCGTAGAGTACAGGAACAGGAAAACCATATACAATTGGAAAAGGAGGTTAGAGCCAGGTTGTGAAGCACCTTAAAAGTGGAACAGAGAAGTTTATATTTTGTGTTAGAGACAATAGGGACCCTCTTTTTAAGTAATGAAGAGACACAATCAGCTCTACACTTAAGAAAAATCCCTTTGGCACCTATGTGTTAAGATGCATTGGTTAAGGGGGAGAGACTTAAGGCGGGGAGACCATTTAGAATAGACTGGGCAAAAGGTGAGAGGGGCCTCAACTCATGGCCATTTGAGTAAAAAGGAGAGGATGAGGAAGATAATATGGAGGTAGAAATGAGCTTTCTAAGTGTTAGCTGTATATTATCTACCTCCCCATCTCCCCTGATTTCTCTATCAGCTCTGAGAAACCTACCCAAAACTACTTCTTACTTATACTTTTGGGGGAAAGTATGCCTGCTTTCCCTTTCCTCTTCAGATCCAACCCTGGCTTCTTTGAAAGCTGTGTTCAGGTGCTACCTCCTACATCAATTTTGACAATGCCCCGTCCTTTCTAAAAATTACTGTTCATGTGTGAATCTATGCACATTTTAACATCTCTCCTTCCCCCAGAAGGCTTTAAGTTCCTTGAACGTCGAGCCTTTTCCCTCCATTTTTTTCTTTAGGATCTAATGTATTTTACATGTAGTTAGTACTTTTAAAATATTGATTGAATTAAAGTGATGCCTAAAGAGATATGGTAGGCAATTCAGTCAGACTTGAAGTGTTCTACCAGTCTGACCTCTACAAACAGTTCACCCAATTTGCTGTACCCAGCTTCCTTTTGGCCCCTCTAGTTTACATGCATGGCTCTATTTTCCATCCTCTACTGAGCATCTGGACAGCTCCTGCTGCTTAAGGAAATGACTGTTTCTAAGCAGCAGCAGATTAAGGAAGCCCCAAATGTTACAACACCCCACACGGAAGGTTCTCATGGTAGGAAAACCTGAGTGAGACGTAAATTATGAGCTAGTATCAAAGTCTAGAGTTACATTACTCTACATTTTGTATCAGATGTTTAAGACACAGCAGATGTTTGGCAAAGTTTCTTTTGCTTACCTTACTTATCCCTTTTGCTTTTTAAGAAACAGCAGTATTTATTACCACCTTCTGTGCAGTCTAATAGAACACATTCCTTGCTAGTTCCTGGAACCATCCTCAGAGTAAAGGGGACTAGCTCAGGTTTGGCTGCTGTAATTCCCAAGGAGGCATCTGGATGAATAGAAAAAAGGGAACAACTGATAGGGATATAGGGATAGGATCAGGAAATCGATGTGTAATTTCATTGGTATAGGGAATTTTCAGATGAAGACACTTCTTCTGTCAATGCAGGTTGGTACCTCTCTTCATCTTAAGTATTAGCAGATTTCCTATTGCACTGAGAGGTTAGGTGACTAGCCCAGTCACCTAGCCAGTGACTTCATGTATTATACGCAGGACTCAAACCTAAGTCTTTCTAGCATCAGGGCCAGCTCTCTATACAATTCACTGCCCTCTTGATTGGTTGCCCTTTTCCTTCCTTCCATGTTCCTTTTAAACTAATTTTATAGAATTCACACTGCCCACTGACAGGCAAATCCATAATGACGAGCTTCAACTCTTCATCCCTCTTCATATTGTTAAGAATTAAATTTTGAGAGGCAGAGGATTGGGCTCATCTAGTCAGAATTTAAGCATATCCTTTTAGCCTTGTACCTGTTCTGCTACTTATTTCTTCTGTATATCTAGTAAAAAATATAACCTTTATTTCCATATTGTTCCATTCAATTAAGAGGAAAAGGGGTTTTATATTTTAAGAACAGCAAAAAAGGGAAAATTGAGGTGTGGGTGGCCGCTCTGAAATGGAAACCAGTATGGGTCTAAGATACTATGAATCTGCTAAGGAATAAGGGAGACTCCTGAGGGATAATCTGTGGTTCAGTCAAGACTATTGTGCCCTCTTACTCCTAAAACACTTTTTTATAAGAATTCTCTTGGGTGAAAGCATTTCTACTTTTTTTTCTCCGCAGAAGAGTTTTTAAGAAAATTGTTACTTCAGTTTGGTATGGTAAAGAAGGGAAACTTCAAGAAAATTGTAGTTAGAATACTTTTTAAAACTATTACCTGCCATCAATATAATTTTTGAAAAGGAAATCATTCTCACTTGAATTTTAAGAATTTTCTTCACTGTTGGCAATTTACTTGCTATATTCCCTATGGCTCAGCACAATTTCCCCTACCCCCTTACGTTGGGGACCATAATTAAATCAATATAAGCATTGCTTAGGAAACAATGTCTCATTTAGCTCCCTCCTGTCGTTCCAGCGATCATGCCCGGTAGGTACATAGGATTAGCAGATTTTTTCATTCATTCTTTAACACAGACATCTGTATCTATATCTTATATGTCTTTTTAGCTCTTTGAAAAATAAAGGCTAGTTGAGAAATTTCCTTAAACAAAATTTACTCCCTTGATGTAGCCCATTCTCTTTTGGATGTGAAAATTTCTATAAACTCAAAGCAAGTGACTTAAGCAAAGTCCGAAAGGCTCTTCTCCTCTTCTCCCTGACATCTCCTGATAAGGAAGGAATTGCAGGTTTGTTTGGGTTTTTTTGTTTTTGTTTTTAATAGCAGGTTTTATAAAAAAGATTAATTCTCATCTTTTTGTCAAAAAACATTTTACCCCTAAAGTTCTATATTTTATTTAAGCAATCCTTTTTTTTGTCATTTGCAAATTATGTTAATATTTGCCTCCAAGCTCTCTCAATTGCTTTGTGTGTTTATATGCCTCCCCACAGCTGTCATTTAAACACACTGTTGGTTAAATTGCTAAAACACATCCCTCCTTAGAATATAAATTTAAAGTATAGGGTATGGAGGAAGCACTTGCTTCCAAACAAATGTATAAATTACATAGTAGAGAGTCCAGGCAGGGTGCCTGAAGTCTGTGGCTTTGAAGGAGGCTGGTAGCAGGTTCTCTTGTAATCTGGCACTATGGGGAGAGACAGGCAGGCAATCTGCTTGGTCCCAGGCTACATGGTTTCTTCCCACTTCCCATGGATTGAATTTTCCAAGTTCTATCCCTAGAACCTTTGTGGTGAACCTTCCATAACTTTTCAATCCCCTTCTATGAATGGTGGAGCAAAAATAGGGCACAAACTTAATAACTCAGATATGTCCAAAGTGGGACCAAAATGATGAAGTGCTTTAGAGATTGTACCATGCTTAACTGAAAGAATTATAGATGTTCACACCAAAGAAGAGGAGCCTAGAAGAGAAGTAGAATATGATAGCTGCTAGCATTTGCTAGATTAGCTAGGGGATGCATTGGATAGAGTGCTGGGGCTGGAGTCAGGAAAACTCATCTTCCTTGGTTCAGATCTGGCCTCAGACACTTACTAGCTATGTGACCCTGAGCAAGTTGCTTAATCCTATTTCTCTCAGTTTCCTCATCTGTAAAATGAGCTGGAGAAGGAAATAGCAAACCATTTCAGTGTCTCTGCCAAGAAAACCCCAGGTAGGGTCATAAAGAGTCAGACATGACTGAAAAATGGCAGAGTAACATCAATCCAAATGGAGAACAGTCATTTCAAGATGAAGAAATTGTCCAAGGTTACACACTCTCTCACATACCCCTTGACTTCTGAAAGAGACATTGGGAAACTTCTCAGTGTAGGTTCTCGAGAGTCCTGGGAGAATCTTACCCAAAAAGCAAGACCAAATGACTGAAAACTGAAAGGAAAAGTGATTTACTGGTGCTTAAAGAAAGCCTGCTTGGAGCCTCAGCTGTCCAGCGTGGAGTTGATTAATACAGCCTTTGCAGGACTGCTCAGAGCACACAGCCAATCAGCAACCTTCTCTGGAATGGAATCTACGGCATCTAAGTGACTCTGTGGATAGCGTAGGCCTGGAGTCAGGAAGACTCATCTTTTTGAGTTCAAATCTGGCCTCAGATGTTAACTAGCTATGTAAACCTGAGCAAACCATTTAACCTCGTTTGCCTCAGTTTCCTCATCTGCAAAATGAGCTGGGGAAGGAAATGACAAACCATGTAGTATCTTTGCCAAGAAAACCCCAAATGGGGTCACAAAGAGTCAGATACAACTGAACAACAAAGTATTTGAAAGACTGTCATCTGGAAGCCCTGTCATAGGAATCAATATAAGGGGGGGTGGGGGGGGTGAGGAACGACATTCTTAACAGTTAGTGCTATGTAATAGAAGAATGGGCTGCCATGGGAAACGAGAGATTGCCCCTCTCAATATGTCTTCAGGCAGAGTCTGGATTCATACTTATGATTAGTGCTAGAGAGAGGAATGTTGATCAGGTATGGTTTGGATGAGATAAACTCTAAGCTCCCTTCTAGTTCTGAGAGTCTCTGTTCCTGTGATATTCTATACAATACATACAAATCACAGTATCATAGATTTGTAACTGGAAGGGACCTCAGATATCTTTTAGTTTGTGTCATTTTGCAGATGAGCGAAATAAAGTTTAGAGAGTTTGAGTGACTTGCCCAGGGTCTCAGAGCTATTAAGTGTCTGAGGTGGCATCTGAACCCACGTGTTCCTAATTCAAAAGTCTAGAGTTTAACTAGGTGACCATTCTAGTTTCTGAGATCATAAAAGAAATCTCTGGGAAGCCAAGTAATTCTATGAGAAAGTAGAAAGGATGTACCTAGAATCCTTTCTTCTATGCTCTTCCATGTTCAAGGATCATGTGGTATAATGGGGGGGCAGGGCAGGGGGCGGGCAATAAGTTTGGAGTCTAAAGGTCTTGAGTTAAGATCCAGATTCTGCTACTTGTTAGCTATGTGACCTTGGGCATTTCTTGGAACCTCAGCTTCCTCCTCTACAAAATGAGACACTTGGACTCATTGAGCTCCAGCTTGTAGTCATAAATTGCTGGGGCAGGGGGACGGGGCGGGGTAGAGGTTTGAATAACAGAATGGTAGCTATACCTACAGCATATAAGAATCTGTGAAGTAGAAATTTCAAAATTTACCTGAGAAAAATAAAGGTACTGTCGCTAGCTCCTCTCACTGTTTCCTTACTCAGACCTCTCATTCTTCCTTCCACCAGTGACTGTAATCCTATCACCTTGTAAGAGCCTTACAATCATGGCAGCTCTCCAGCCATGAAGCCCATCCACTCCACAGTTGAATTAGACTCTTCTCTTCTGAGAATTTTGGGGAGGTTTTTGTTGCTTTAGGCAGTTTGAACTTTTCTCCCCAACTTTTGTCATACAGAGTGATGATAACTTGTCACCCAGTGATTAGTTTAGCTCTGTAGTTATACTGCTGATAGCTTGGGGGAAATGTGGGGTTCTGTGGGGAGTTCTGTGTTGTTTTTTTCTTAAAATAGCCAAGTTTTCATCAGATTGAAAATGTGCTTTGATCTTATTTCAGGTAGGAAGGAAAAGGTACAAAGAAGCCTTTTCTCTTCTATTGCAGCTTAAAAGTTAACCTGGCTTGGTTAGTGGAAATCTACTATCCTTTTAATTTTCCATTATTAGTCTTGGAAATTGGAAGTTGGATAATGATGACTGATGTTTTTACCATCCACATGAGTTGGAATTGATGATAACCATTTAGTTATTTTTTTAAAACTCACCACCAATAATAAAGACAGATAACTTTTCTTTCCTGAGGTAGAAGAAAGTGTTTGATAAGGCTTATGATAAAAATAAATTATAGAAAAATTGACTTTTTTGGCATGTTGTTGAAAGAATACCAAATCCAATATGATGAAAATGCTAGTAAGACCCATTAGTATAAAGGAAATTGCTAGACTCAGCAACTATATTGTCATACTTCATTTCAGTTCACTCTTTGGAAAAATCCATCTCAGTAACCACTTTGGGAGAAAGGAAAAAAGGAAAATTCCAAGTCAAAGGTCATCCTTTGAAGAGAAAAATAGGGACCATTTCAGAGGGTACAAGAATTAACTGAGGCAGGTGTGATGAGAATGATTGCATCCATGTCACGACCATCTCAGCACAGCTTTTCATCTTCAACCCAAGAGATTTTTAGAAATGGTGAATTGAGGCTCGCAGACAGTTACATTGGGTTCAGTTCAAGCCACCCAGCTCTTCAGGGGTTAGTTGAACTTTTCATATTAGTCTTCTTAATACAAAGCATGACAATGAATAATGGCTAGATTTCATTGTGAGAATAGCCTCTTGTGATCACTGCTATAGTCACACCAGCCTATACGATATTTAAAAAATGGAAATGTAGTTTGTCTCATAGTCGTATGAGTTTAAATTCTAGGCTCTCAAAGAAAAGTTGGAGTATCAGCCTTATTTTTTTAAATGCCAACATAAACATTTTTCAAGTAAAGAGAAGTCTTTTCCCCTCGCATCTATATTCTATTAGAGGCTACCTGGGAATTATATGTGGGGTCTAGATTATATTCCTTTTTGTACTATCACAACGCAGATCAAACCTTGAAAAATTGGTGTATTTATTGTTATATTTTTATTTTTAATAAATTTATTTATTTAACTTTTTACATTCATTTTCACAAGATTTTGGGTTCCAAAATTTTCTCCCCATTTGTCCCCTCCCCCCTCCCCCATACACTGAACATTCTAATTACCCATATCACCAATCTGCCCTC
>JAQQSK010007098.1:0-14129 GCA_028658325.1 Potorous gilbertii
AAGGATCATATCTAAAAATATATAATTAAGGGGTGAGAGAGGAATATATTGGGAGGAGAAAGGGAGAAATGGAATGGGGCAAATTATCTCTCATAAAAGATACAAGAAAAAGTCTTTTCAATGGAGGGGAAAAGGGGGGGAGGCGAGAGGGAAAAGTGAAGCTTACTCTCATCACATTTGGCTCAAGGAAGACATAACATGCACACTCAATTTGGTATGAAAACCTATCTTGCAATACAGCAAAGTAGGGGAGAAGGAGATGTAGGGGGGATGATGGAAAGGAGGGCAAATGGGAGGAGGAAGCAATTAGAAGTAAACATTCTTGGGGAGGGACAAGGCCAAAAGAGAGAATAGGAGAAATGGGGGGCAGGATAGGATGGAGAGAAATATAGTTGGTCTTACACAACATGACTATCATGGAAGTCATTTGTAAAACTACATTTATATAACCTATATGAATTGGGGATGGGTGGGGACAGAGGAAAGAAGAGAAGTTGGAACTCAAAGTTTTAGGAACAAATGTTGGGTATTGTTCCTGCATATGCGCTCTGAGAAATAAGAAATACAGGTAATGGGGCATAGAAATAAGAAATACAGGTAATGGGGCATAGAAATTTATCTTTCCCTACAGGGCAAAAGAGAAGATAGGGATAAGGGAAGGGAGGGATGTTATAAAGGAGGGAAGATTGGAGGAAGTGGTAATCAGAATGCTCAGTGTTTGGGGGTGGGGGGAGAGATGGGGAGAAAATTTGGAACTCAAAATTTTGTGGAAATGAATGTTGACAATTTAAAATAAATCAATTAATAATTTTAAAAAGTGAAATAAAGACAGGGGAACTAAATATTAAAAAAAAGAATTAGAGATGCAATTTGTAGTCGCTGACCAAGGTTAAGTTAAATGAACCTAAAAAGCCTGACTTCACTAAAATATTACTATAATTGACTGTGCTAAATACTCATATACCCAAAGTTTTAACATTTTTGGATATCCAAGTCCAAACCCACATTCCTGCTATAGTGACTCACCCTTGGTACTCAATGTATTTGTAGATCACACCAGCTATCACCATGGGCACAATGGCATAATACCAGGATGAAATGAACATCAGGGCCACACAAATGCTCATGCCCATGAAAGAGAGTGCCCTACAGAATAAAAAACCAAAAATATCTTTAGCAGCTCAAAAACAGGAACATGATAATGAGGACTGATCTCACTGTTGTCAAAATATGTAAATAATAAAATATGTAATAAAGTCAAAAAAATAAAAAATAAATTTTACTTTGAGGCATTATTTTAAGTTATTTGTGGGGGAATTGGGGAAATCTAGGTAGTTATCTGCCTTATTTCTCCATGTTCCTATAATTCTTTCTTCTTCCTCCTCCTTGTCCTCCTTCTCCATCTCCTCCTGTATTGCCTATGCCAGACTTCTCCCTTTGTTGACATCATAATTTTTCAATGAGTCCAAGGTCGGTTAAGTGGTAAAAAATATTCTAGAAGATCTTTATGACCCCCAAGAGTCAGGTTGTGGTAAGAGCAATATTCCCAAAAGCCCTGCCACATAGGTTGCCCTAGTTTTTTCCTAAAAGACAGGAAGCTGTCCTTGAGAATTAGTTGATCCAAGGAACTAGGGCTCAAGCTGAGGGTGTAGCTTCCTGGTTGCCAAGTACAAAAATGACTGATACTAAGGGGAAAAAGGCAAAAGCAAAACAGTCCCTAGGTAGTGTGACAAATACCCAGATAAGGAAATACAATGTCCTTCAGAATTGATGAATGTTCCACTGTCATGTGTCACCACAACCATCTGGTCCAACACACCCTACTGACTAAACATGTTTCTGAATGAAGGGAGTGGGAGGATTTAAACTGGAACTTACAGGAAAGAAGGAAAGTCAAGAGGTAGAGATGATCAAGGAGAGTATTCTATGCTTGAGTAAAAATGCCCAGAATTAGGTAATAGAGAGACTTGTATGAGGAACAGCAAGGAGGCCAGTGTCCCCTGCACACTGGTGGAGTGTAAGGTGAGGGGAGGGGACAAAAGTTCTGAAGGGCTTTAAATGCTCTACAGATTTTGCCCTTTATCCTAGAATCAGTATGGAGTCACTAGAGCTTTATTGATTGGGGGTTGGGGATAGGAGATATGGTCATATTTGAACTTTAGGAAAATCCCTTTGATGACTAAGATGAAAATGGAGTAGGGAAAGACTTGTGGCAAGCAAACCAATCAACAGCCTACCGTAAGAGTATACCTATATGAGGAGATGAAGGCCTGCATCAGGGTGGTGGTAGCATCAGAGAAGAGATAGATAAGTAAAAGTAAAATTAATACTGTTGTTAAATAAACTTGGGTTTGGGTTTTTTAAGTGTTGGGTGGTCTACAAATAGCTCATTTCACTCCAACCCAAGTATGATCCACTGTACTAGTCTGAATGAGATCTGACCAACAAAACACCCACTTAGTAAACCTTAAAAAGAGTAGCTTTCCTTCCTTCTCTGCAGAAGAGAGATTATGGCTCTCTTTTTGGGACCATATATGGCAGAAAAGGTGTCCCTCCCCTAGTTTAGAAGAAATGTGGTCATATGTGATCTCACATAGCAACCAACACTTACATTGATCTAGAAGACTTTGAAACTAGAGCTAAGAGAACTGTCATTTCCAATTTTTTGTTTCTTTCCTAGCACAAGTATCCAGACGGTGATCCTGAGATGGGCATTGTAACCCTTGGAAACAACCTGAACACAGGATGATACCATTATGCTTTGTCCAGACCTTTTGAGTTGGTATGAGAATTGGTTGAATGACTAGACCCAAAGAATTATTTAGTTTTTTCTTCGATCATTTCAGTCACGTCAGATGCTTTGTGACCATATTTGGGGTTGTCTTGGAAAAGATACTAAAGTAGTTTGGGCAGGTAGGTGGCGCAGAAAATAGAGCACCAGTGCAGCAGTCAGGGGGATCTGAGTTCAAATCTCACCACAGACACTTGACACTCACTAGCTGTGTGACCTTGAGCAAGTCGCTTAACTCCAATTGCCTCATCCTGGGTCATCTTCAGTCATCCTGATGAGTATCTGGTCATTGGATTCAGATGACTCTGGAGGAGAAGTGAGGCTGGTGACTTGCACAGCCCTCCCTCACTCAAAACAAAGTCAAGTGCAAGTCATATCATTATTTCTCTGATGGCATGGTCTTCTTTGGCAATTAAGGACAAACACACACACACACACACACACACACACACACACACACACTAGAGTAGTTTGCCATTTCCTTTTCCAGCTCATTTTACGGATAAGGAAACAGAGGCAAATAGGGTTAAATAACTTGCCCAGGATCACACAACCAGTAAGTGAAGGAGGCCAGATTTGTGTTTAGGTCTGACTCCAGGTCTGGCGTTCTATACAGTGCATCACCTAGGTGCCCTCACCTATGTTTTCAGTTGTTTTTCAGTCATGTCCTACTCTTTGTGACCTCTTTTGGGGTTTTCTTGGCAAAGATACTGAAATGGTTTGCCATTTCCTTCTTCATCTCATTTTACAGATGAAAAAACAAAGCAAACAGGGCTAAGTAACTTGCCCAAAGTCACACAGGTGGTAAGTGTCTGATACTGAATTTGAACTTACATCTTTCTGACTCCAAACCCAGTGTTCTATCCACTGTACCACATAGCTGCCCTCTCACCTAACTGCATCAATTCAAACAAATCTTCCCCAGTTTCTCTGAAACTCCCCTTCATCATTTCTTACAGAAATTGCTTTTCAAAATTAATGTAAGGAGTTTGGAGAGCTAGCAGTTCTTAAAGCCTAAAGGTCATTTAACCTGGCCACTCTTTGGTGGCTACCAAATGCTCTGCTCAATCTGGTACTTATGTGCAAAGGCATTCCAAAAGACATCATATGAATTCAGGAGGAGAGACTTCTGAATGAGCTGCTCTGGGTCTTTCCAGTCCTTCTTCTGGCCCCATTTAAATAAAGGGGAACTTGGAGGTGACTTGATAAATGAGGGTTATCAACCAGATGGGGGAAAAGTGGATTCTCCAGAACCCAAAGAATCCAATAAGTATTAGAGCTTCTTTTTTTTTCTGAGGGAGTAACTAGAGCTCAGTATAGTCAACATCTGTACCCACATGGGCTCTCCCTGTCCTGTGTACTCCCAAAAAGTAAATGAAGAGTTGGATGCTGAATTTTCCTAGAATTTGTCTCCCAATTGTTGTCTCTCACATAACCCAACCTAGAGCATCTGCCTCCCTGACCTCATTCCATCCTCAGTAACGGACATCAATGTTCTCAGTATCGAGCAGGGTTTCTTTTGTTTTGTTTTCTTCTTAGGTCTCTGCCCACTAAACTTTAGCAATATGGAAGGAGAATTCCTCAGAGAACCAACTCTGAGGAAGGATGATGAAGGAATATTGAACTCTTTTCTATATAAAAATAAATTGTTCTTGACTCTTCTCAATCATGGTAATAGAGAAAAAGAAGTTGGCAAAATTAATCATCCATACCATTCAGCTAGGTCTTGCACTCAATCACGGATATAGCAAATAGTCATAAGAAATTTATTCAGCTCCCAGTAATCTACTAAGTTGGCAGGTAACCTCCAGCTTCTTCCAGACACATAGGCCTATATTAGTAAAAAAATTCTATTATTTTGAACCTGACAAACATCTACAAACCTGAGCATTTCCATATATAAAGAACCAAAAAATATTAGATATGAATCTGTGAATATTATTATATAAGCATATTTTGCAGGGAAGAGTTGTGATTTTTAAAATTATATAACTAAATTCAGCATGTTGAGCAGTAAGTCAAAGCATGTATGACATGTTCATTACGTCAGGCATTGAGCAGAGAGACAAAGGCAAAAACAAGATCCTGCCCTTTAAGAAACTTATATTCTGTTTTTGTTTTGTCCCCTTTTATTTTTTTAAACTGAATCCTTTTCTTCTTTTTAATGATCAAGCATTTTAAAATTTTTTGTTCATTCCACTTGCTCCTCCATTGATCAAAATTTAAAAACAAACCAGAAAAAGTTAAGTCCTCAATACAAAGCTTCGTAGTCAGACAACACAGGTTTGCATGTTTTCCATGTCTGAAAATGAATGTCTCTCTTTGCATTCCAAGTTCATCAAGTCTTTGTAAGGAGGTGAGTGGTATGTTTCAAGTCCATTCTTTTGGACTAAAGATTATTGTGTTGATCAGAGTTTTTATGTCAGATGTTTTTGATATTTTTTAGATTTTCTTCTCATTTATTTATTTATTTATTTATTTTAGTTTTGTTTTTAAATGTCTTGTTGAGTCATTCTTTTCTCTCTAACCAACTGTCATTTTTCAGAGGATTCCATCTTTTGAGTAGGGTTTTCCACCATCTGTTGTAAGGTATTAATTTTGCATGGCATTCTTTCCTCCCTGGCAATTCTATTCTGCATCTCAATTACTTTCTTCCAGGGACTCCTACAGTCCCAATGACCAGGACACTTTTTTTTCTCTGAGGTGTAATCTGGACTTGTGTGGGATGACTATTTTCTTTGAGGTTTACCTTCAGGTTACCTCTCAAACCAGGTATTTCCTCATGATTTTCAGAGTTTTTCTTGGTCTGCTCATTGGGGACTGGGTCTCTATCACAGCTGAAGGTGTAGCCAGGGCCTGTTTGGTCCTGCGTATAAGGTGTCAGACTAGGTTTCATCTTTGAGGAACTCTACAGCTGTTTCATTGCTGATCTTTGCCTGGAGTGCCCTCTTGTCACTGGGTTCCAGGAGCTCACTCTCTTGTAAGTCCAGCTTCTACCCCTTTCCCCACACCAAACCCAGTTACATCAACTCCAGGATAGGCCCTGCTGCTATCTTTCCCCCACAGCATGGGTTACGTGCTGGACCATAGTGAGTCCTCTCTGGAATGCCTAAAGGCATTTCTTTCTCTGGAGTTGGACTCAGGTAAGCAGCCACACAGGGTTTGGGGAAGGCTCAGGCTGGGCTCAGGTGCTATTTGGTTTAAGCAGAGAGTAATAGGTCAGACCTGTCCAGGACACTCCATAGTTATTCTTCAGCCATGGAGGATCTGCTTCCAGCCACATATGACTCATTATTAAAGCACAAAGAGTCCCTTTATTAACCGCGGACCAAAAGAGTTGATGACTCAGTCAATGTGCAAAAGGGAGTGGTCTGCACCTTACCCTCTCTGTTCCTTTCTAGCTACAATTCATGCGAAGACTATTTCAAGTTGTTCACTGAAGGATTTGGGAGTGGGAAGAAGGGAGTATTTTTTTTTTATTTCAACCCCCAGCCTCCATGTGTCCATAGTATATGGCATCTAAAGCATATTTAAAGCTTTCATTGTCTAAGGAGTCTGAAAAGGGTTTGTGTTGTGTCCTTTCCTGATCTTAGGCTAATACATACCCATCCCAAGATGAATTTATCTAGGAATGGGCATAATGTTGTAAGTTTTAGAAACCCTACTCCCATCAGGTTGGAAATGGCTGGCAGCAGGGAAAGATCCTACATCTGAGAGGCTGGTCACCAATAAGACAACTGATCCAAGCCTGGCTGTTTTACCAACCAACATGTACCCAAATGTAAGATGACTAATTAATTATCCAGCAGTCTGCTTTTTTTGTTCCTATGAGATTTAAGCAACTATCCCCTAGAAGACTGTAACTGGAGTTGTACATCGCTACTGAATCAAATTGGAGAATGACTGAATGAAGGACGGCATATGCATGCAATGGAATATAATTGTGGAGTAATAAATGATGAAATCAACAGTTCTGCAGAAACCTGAGTTTTGTATAAATCAATGAGGATCAAAATTAGCAAAATCAGAACATGGTAAACCATAACAACAACATTGTAAAAGTAAATAACTGAAAGACTTCACTCCAATCAGCATGATCAACCATGACTCCAGAGGTTCAGGGAGAAAGAATGCTACCCACTTTCTGAATGAAATAAAGAATGAGCAAGGTACATATTTTTGGACACGGCTAATGAGGAAAATTGTTTTGCTTGACTATCCATGTTGTTATAAGAATATGTTTTTCTTTTTCTTTTTTCCCCTGGAGGGGGTGGGGTGAAGAGAAAATTAATGTTTAATCTGAAAAAATAAAATTTAATTTTATCAAATTGATACTGAATAGTTTTAAGTTGTCAAGATACATATGTGTCTTATGTTTAGCTTTTTTTGTGCAAGGATATAAAAGACATGTCCCCTCCCTGATACATAATGTACGTTCTACTTCCCTTTTTTTGAGGAAACCTTAGATATGAGTCAGGATGGGGCTTTAAAGAGCCAATGAATATCAGAAAGGAGATCCCAAGCCGATTCAAAAGAAGACTTCTCCAGACTACATGCACTGGTGAACAGCAGGAGGGAAAGCGAGAGAAAAGAGAAAAGGGAGATTGTCCAACCTCCCTGGGCCTAGTAGTCATTTTAATGCTAAACATTTATTTTATTTATTTACTTTATTTAATAAGCCTTTATTAAGCACCTACTCTATGCCAAGCACATATTCACTGCTGAAGATACAGAGACAAAAACAAAATCGTTCCTGCCCTCAAGGAGCTCCATTCTATTGGGGGAGAGAAATATGCATGCAGATAAGCACAAAATATATACAAATATAAACAGGTGCCAAAAATATCTTTATCTTCATTTTTATAAATAAGGAAACTGAAATTCAGAGAGGTGAGCTGAGTTGTCCTGGTTACTAATTGGTGTGCTAATTATCACCTAAGTCAGGACCTGAACTCAGTTCTCCTTGACTCTATATAACACTCTATCCACCATGCTGACTTTTTCCACTTACTGTCCTCTTTCTTAAATATCTCAGGGCAGGGACTGAATCTTATCTACCTCCTAAGTAGGTTGCTTTGAGTAGAACATCGTGCCCAGGTAAGGTTCTGGCACCTAGGGTAATGGAAGTTTTATTTCCTGGTTTGATAGATTCTTAAAATAGTTTTTGATAAGCATACAACAAATAATGGCACTAGAGAAAGTCAGGATAAGGACAACTAAAATGAACCAAGGAAAGGGAAATGGCAGGTCAGACTAAAAATGCTTAGAACTCTGACAAAAGTGATCATGGATGAAACCTCGGAAATGAAGCCTGTTTACAAAGCATTTGAAGCTTGAAAAGTACTTTCTTCGCAGCAACGCTCTAAGATAGATTGTTTTCCATATTTTATAGATGTGAAAATTATGACTCAGAACTGTGAAATTACTTGTCCAGATTCACACTAGGCCGTCTCATTCCAGGACCAAGGTTTTTAGCTAATAACTGACATCTAAGTAGTACATCAAGGTTTGCAAGGCATTTTATACAAGTTATCTCAAAGCTATCAGTGCTTCGTCAGTCCTGACCTGGCTGCTAACTAGACATAGGCAAATCACCACTTCTCTGGGTCTCAGTTTTCTTGTGAAGGGAGATAAAATGAAAGAACTGGACTAGATGACCTCTAAGGTCCCTTCCATCTCTAAATCTATAATCTCAGGAACATAAGCCTCACAACTGTACCGGGCAATAGATGTCACATGTATCTTTAGATCCATTTACAAAATGAGGAAACAAGTTCACGTAGATTTATTTCACAAACTCTTGGATTCGGTGGAAGGGAAGGAAGGCTACATTCGTTAGTTTTGAGAACATCCCTGCTCCATCTCTGGGGTTTGTCTTTGGAGAGTTATAAGATCACGGAATTTAGAGCCATTGAGGACCTCAAAGTTTGTCTAGTTCAACCAACTCATTTTACAGGTGAGGAAACTAACATGGAAAAAAGAAGGGCAGAATGAAAAGTCCTGAAAGGATTTAAAACCAAGTCCTACTCTCAATCTAGCGTTGCTCTTTTAAAAAAAAGAAAAAAAGAAAAAACCAACTCTCTCCATGTGTCTTTTATGGCAGCTGGGTGACATAATAAAGAAGGCACTGAGCCTGAGTTCAATTTTTACCTCAGATATATATACCTGCTAGCTATATGACCCTGAGCAAGTCACTTAACCTCTGCCTGTCTCAATTTCTTCAACTGTAAAATGGGGATGGTAATAGCACCTACCTCCCAGGGTTGTTGTGAGAATCAAATGAGATATTTGAAAAGCCCTTAGCATGGTGCCTGATGCATAGTAGGCATTTAATAAATGTTTGTTTCATTCCTTCCTTTCTTAATTCCTATATCCCAGCCATTTCCAGACCCATCTCTTCACCTTCTACTATTAATTGAGCCTTTCTATGAAAGTAAGTAAAAACAATCAAGTGAACCTCAGTGACCTCACCTTCAGGCTTTGGAACCTTCAGCATCCCTATGCCCTCAGGTCTCCGTGAAAGAGAGGTAGGTCTATTTCTCTGAGACCACGTGAGTTGCAACAATTCACTTGTTACAAATTCTGGGTTCTTGTAAGCTTCACCTAAACAGGAGAAGTGAGGAAAAGATTCAGTTTAAGTCTTAGCTTCTTTCATCCCATCATTTTCTGGTAATTCTTCATCTCTAATTTGCATTCCCCAACTTCTGTTTCCAAGAATTTGGATATAATTAACAGTGAACTAGTCATACTGCGGCCCCATCCCCAGGTTTCTTCTGGTCCTATCCAATGAATTCTTTAGTATGTGAACCTCCTTAAAAGGGTCCAGGATTTATAGGCAAATTGCTTCATGGTGACACAGATCTACATATTCCTTGTTTTCCTTAAGTTTATGAGGAGGGAGGAGGGTGCGAGGAGGAGTGTTTGGATTATGTAACAAATCAGCCTTGGCTCTCAGCATAACTTAGGAAGTAGTTAAGAGCAGTTTTTGCAGGGGTGGGGAACCTGTGGCCTCAAAGACACATGTGATCCTCTAGCTCCTCAAGTGTGGCCCTAGAATTCAGGCAAAGGGCTGCGCTTGAGGACCTAGAGGGCCACAAGTGAACTCGAGGCCACAGGTTTCCCACCCCTGATAGAGAGATTTGTTGGGTCTGAGAGGAATAAAGGGCTGCAATAGGTTTCTAAAAGAGTTATACGGGGGAGGTATGGCCAAGTGACTTGGAGCTAATAGTCACCAGCTCAGGGTGTTCACCTCATTTTACCCTCCAATAGGAAAAAAGTCATGAAATTAAATTATGATCCAGTTTCCCAAAAGCTTATATTTTAGAGGATGATAGAATCTAATAGAAAGTTGTGCAAAGCAGCAACCTGGGACAGTGGATAGTGTTGGGTTTGGAATTGGAAAGGTTTGGTTTCAAATCTCATCTCTTACTCTGTCTAAATTTGTGGACAACAGGGCCCCATCAGGAATTCCCTCCCTCACCCCACCCAGCTAGTGACATTTTCACCTGCCCCATAACAGTTCTGGAGATTCCACTGCTTGAAGTCAGCGTTCTAAAGTCAAGCTTCTCTTTCGCCAGCCTTTGCCAAGAACTCGCCAAGCCTCATACTCTTACAGCAAATGAAACGGAGATCTTAGCAAACACTTGTTTGATTTGGTTCAATCCCAAAGGGAAATTTACTCATGTTGGCTCTGCAGGCAAACCTAGACAAACAGAAACACTGCCCTCCATCTTGGTAGCCAAATGTCATTTCTTTCCCTTCTCAGAGAAAGTGGTCAAGTATTTTTAGCTTTCGGTTATCTCCTTGGAGGCTTTGTACAGTATCTGGAGCATTATCATCTTTAATTGCTATTTTGGACAGGACTGGTGATATTATTGGTATAGGGAACTCTCAGTGAAGGAATTCTCTCCACCAAAGCTGATATTCCTGGAGAGTTTCCTGGGGGCATTCAGAGGTTCAGTTCTCTACCCAGGATCTCACGTGACTCTATGTCAAAGACAGAACTTGAAACCAAGTCTCTCTGATTAGAAGGCTGATTCTCTCTGCACTAAAACAGGAAGTTTATCATCATTGTCAATCATCATTCCTCACCATCAGCAAACTAGTTCCCTCCTACTACCTGGAACCATTCTGGGCCTTTCAATCCTCCTGCCTTACCTTACAATTTTCTTCAGGAGAGACAATACCAGAGAGCTTATCACAGCACTGGGCCATACCTCCTCCATCAATCTCCTCTTCCTTTTGTTTCTACTTAGAAACCTTTCCAGGAGTACAGTGTAGAAATTAGTCACTTGGCCATCCAGGAAAGCTGTTCCAAACATGTTGTGGAACACTGAGGCCTTTCAAACACAATAGGCTCAGAGTCATAAGATCTTTTTTTACATGTTTATTTATTTTTAATTTATGGAATAAATCAAGCATTTCCATAACATAAAAAGATGATTGCACATGAAACTGCAAATCTCTTATGTACAATTTGCTACTCCTTTTAAATATATAATAAAATTATCATGTAAATTTCTTTTTTCTTCCCTCTACCCCTAGAGATGGCTACCATTAAACACAAATATATAGAATGTATATATTCATACATAAAATTGTTATATACATATTCTATTTGTCACATATATGTGTGTATATGTGTGTATATGGACATGTGTGTAAATATGTGTATATATTTATATGTACATTTCTATGTATTTCTATGTGTATTATATACATATACATGTGTATATATACATATGTGTAAAATTGTTATAAACACATTCTATTTATCAGTTCTTCCTCCGGATGCAGATAGCATCTTTCTTCATATATCCCTTGTAGTTACTTGGAAATTTATAATAGTCAAAATGATTTATTCACTCAAAGTCGTTCTTAAAACAATATTGCTTTTAGTGTATATGATATTCTCTTTGTCCTGCTCATTTTACTCCTCATTATTTGGCGCAAGTATTTCCATGTTTTTCTGAGATCATCGAACTCATCATTCCTTATATCACCGTAGTAGTCCATCACAATCATAGGCCACAACTTGTTCAGTCATTCTCCAATCCCTGCAATTTCAAGCTCTTCACCACCACAGAGACAGCTGCTGTAAACATCTTTAGAATATATAGGTTCTTTTCCTTTTTCCCTAATCACTTTTGGAAATAGACCAAGTGGTATTGCATACGAATCATAAGACATTAGTTCAAGTTCTAGTTTGCTAGCTGGATGACCTTAGGCAAGTGGCTTCACTTTTCCATGTCTTGTTTTGTTCCCTTGGTAGAATGAAAATAATGTCATTTGCATTGTGTCCATACCAGATTACTGTGGAAAAGTAAACCACAAATGTGGGTCTGAGGGACTAGACCTGGGATTTCATTGGTATTGGGATCTCCCAGGGGAAGAAATGCAGTTCAGGACCTTCTCAGCAACCTAGAGACTAAGTGTATTCCCAGAGGCAGTGAGACGCCCAGGGTCACAGAGTCAGAAAGAACTTGGACTCACACTTTTTGTCTGGCCTAGATCATATCTTTCTGCCTTACTTTAGGAAGCTCTAGAAATGTGATATTATTGAGTTGTTATTTCTCTAGCTCTACAACGTTGTCTCCTCCATAAGATGAATAGAGCAGTGGTTTGGTACCATGGAAAGAGTCAATGGACCTGGGTTTAAGGTCTGGTTCCAACACTTAGTAACCTTGAGGGGGTAACTTAACAACTCTGAACCTTGCTTTCCTCATCTTAAAATAAATACAATAAATATTTATTGTATTATATGTCTATAATAAATGAGTGAAACTGTGGCATTACAGATAGAGTAAGCCAAAAAGACCTGGGTTCAAATCCTGTCTCTGATACACACTGACTATGTGATCCTGGATAAGTCATTTCATTTCTCAGTGCTCTAGATTCTAAATTATAGAGGAAAAACTGACCTACAATGGTAAAGGGACTTTTGTCACTGGGAATTCCCTCTATCCCAGATTCAGTGCCTCTTCCTATAATAAATATATCTGACCCAGGTTCAGTGCCTCTTCCTATAATAAATATATCTGACCCAGGTTCAGTGCCTCTTCCTATAATAAATATATCTGAAAAATAAATTCAACAGTAAAGTATGTGTACAGTATATGCATAAATTATGCGATTTTAGTAACATTCACTGATTCATATATTCAGCAAATATTAAGCAAGCCTCCTCCACCCCTCAAGTTATATTCCTGCATCTTCTTCTCTTTCTCAATCAAATTCGTGGAAAATCTGTCTACACCCATTGCCTTTATTTCTCTTTTCTCATTCTCTTCTAAACTCTTTCTAGTTTGGTTTCTGATTTCATCACCCAACTGAAGTTTCGCTATTCAAAACTGTCAACAATCTCTTAATTGGCAAATCCAATGGACTTTTGTCAACACTTATCCTTCTTTTTCTTTTTATCTTTGAACATTGTTGACCACCCTCCCCTCCTGGACATTTTTTTCTTCTCTAGGTCTCAGTCTAACCATTTATTCTTAGTCTCCTTTGACACCCGATCACCATCCATATCACATCCCCTAAGTCAAGTGAAGTCAGTCAAGTCAAAAAGCTTTATTAATTGCCTTTTATATGCCAAGTACTGTACTGAGCTCTGGGAATGCAAAGAAAGGAAAAAAAAAGTTCCTCACCTCAAGGAGTTCCCGTTCTAATGCTGACAACTATGTACGCATAAAAATACATAAAGGGTTGGAGAAAATCGCAGAAGGAAGGCATTAACTTCAAGGGAGATCTGGAAAAACTTCTTGCAGAAGGTGAGATTTTAACTGAGTCATGAATGAAGTCAGATGGCAGAAAGGAGAAGAGACAGTGAAAAGACTCAAAGTAAGGAAATAGAGTCTTGTGGAAGGAACAGTAAGTTGGCAGATGTCACTGAATCACAGATTACATGGAGGTGAGAAGAATGAAAAGGTAAGAAGGGGACAGGTTATAAAGGGCTTCATAACAAAACAGAAGATTTTATATCTGATCCTGGAATAATAGGGAGCTACTGAAGTTTATTGAATTATCAGGAAGAGACAGTGACATGGTCAGATTTATGCTTTAGGAAAATGTTTTTGATAAATGAGTGGAAGATGGACTGGAGTGGGGAAAGATGAGGCAGAGAGACCAACCCAGTAGACTATTATAATAGTATAGGCATGAGATGACATCCTATACCAGAGTGGCTCCAGTGTCAGAGAAAAAGGAACATACCATTATTGATGTAAGAAGGTAGAAAGGACAGAACTTGAATATTGACTGAATATGGGGAGGGGAGGAAAGGAGAGGGGAAAGGAAAGGAGGAGTGGGAGGAGAGAGAGAAAGAGAGAGAGAGAGAGAG
>JAQQSK010007099.1:0-14128 GCA_028658325.1 Potorous gilbertii
TTCACAAATTCAAATAATTTCCTCAGCAGTCATCTAGTCAGGGCTTCTTAAACTTTCTTCTGCTTGTAACCCCTTCAGTTCTTCTTACGCTGTGGGTCATGACCCCATCAGTGTGACTACATAATATCACTATAGTGAAAATATGCTCAATAGGAAAGTATATGTTGAACCTATACAGAATGGTATGCTGTCAGGGGGAGGGAGGGGGGTAGGGGGGGAAGGTGTGGGGGTATAAAATCTTAATTTTAAGGAAGTGATTGTAGAACATTTATAAATAAATAAAATAAAAAATAAAAATAAAAAAAATAAAATAATAAAAAATAAAAACAAAACAAAAAAAAAAGATTCTAGACCAAACCCAGCTTTTGCTTGAAGAAGACCTCTTGGTAGCCTACCAAACTGACTATCATCTGAGGCAATCCATTCACCTTTAGAGTAGCTAGTTGTTAGGAGGGTCTAAGCTAAGCTAAATTGATCTCAAGGCAAATTCTACCTATTGCTCCTGGTTTTGCCATGTGGGGCCAAGCAGAACAAGTGTAATCCCTCTTCCACAACAACTCTTTAAATACTGGGTAACAACTATCATATAGGAAACAAGCGTTTCTTAAGTGCTTTTACTAAATGCCAGGCACTGTGTTAAGTGCCTAGGATGCAAATACAAGAAAAAGGAAGACAGTTCTTGCCTTCAAAGAGCTTACATTTTAATGGGGAAAGACACATCAAAAAAAACTGAAAAGGGGTGGGGAAGGGGGGAAAAAAGGGGAGGGTAGGAGTCAGAAGCACTAGCTTGAGGGGAATGGATGTTCCAAGGTAAAACTGCAGACGTGTTAAAAGTATGTCCAGAAAGACAGAAGCTTTGTGGGGAGAAGAAAGTGCCCATAAGTCTTCTCTTTTTTCAAGTGATAACTCTCTCCCCTATAATGTTATTTATGGACAGATGCAAGTATAGTTAGATAATTCTTAAGGGTTTAGTTGCTGAAGTACAAGGATTCATTATAAGGTAGCCCTACTATGTAAATTCTAAGGATTGCATTATAGCAAAGCTCCAGTGAAGGGTTAAATTGGACTGAATTCAATTAATGGATGATAGCTTATTAGAAGATGTGACAGGATGCTGGTACAATGAATGACTTTACCTTTTCACTTAACACCCTGCTTTCCCATAAAGCATCATCTAGTGCATCTATTAGACACAGTTCTGGATGTATCAGTGCTGCTGCGCTAAATTAGTACAGCATTTTTTTTCTTTTCTTAATGTTTATTTATTTTTACTTTTCAACATTCATTTCCACAAAATTTTGAGTTCCACATTTTCTCCCCATCTCTCCCCTCCCCCACCCCAAAACATCATGCATTCTGATTACCCTTCCCCCAATCTGCCCTCCCTTCTATCACACCCCTCCCTTCCCTTATCCCCATCTTCTCCCTTTTCTTGTAGAGCAAGATAGATTTTTATACCTCATTTCCTGTATTTCTTATTTCCCAGTTGCATGCAAAAACAATTCTCAACATTCATTCCTAAAACTTTGAGTTTTAGTTCTCCCTTCGCCCCTCCCCACTCATCCCCACTAAGAAGGCAAGCAATTCAATATAGACTGTATATGTGTAGCTTTGCAAAAGACTTCCATAAATTAGTCATGTTGTGTAAGACTAACTATGTTTCCCTCCATCCTCTCCTGCCCCCCATTTATTCTATTCTCTCATTTGACCTTGTCCCTACCCAAAAGTATTTACTTCTAATTACCCCTCCTCCCATTTGCCCTCCCTTCTATCATCCCTCCCCACCTCACTTATCCCTTTCTTCCCTACTTTCCTTATCATACCAAATTGAGTGTGCATATTATTCCCTCCTTAAGTCAAATGTGAGGAGAGTAAGCTTCACTTTTTCCCCTCTTACCTCCCTCTTTTCCATTGAAAAAGCTTTTTCTTGCCTCTTTTATGAGAGGTAGTTTGCCCCATTCTGTTTCTCCCTTTCTCCTCCCAATATATTCCTTTCTCACCCCTTAATTTTATTTTTTTAGATATCACCCCTTCCTATTCAAATCAACCTGTGCCCTCTGCCTATATATATATGTGTGTGTATAATCCCTCCAACTACCCAAATACTGAGAAAAGTTTCAAGAGTTACAAATATTGTTTTTCCAAGTAGGAATGTAAACAGTTCAACTTTAGTAAGTCCCTTAGGATTTCTCTTTACTGTTTACCTTTCCATGCTGCTTTTGATTCTTGTGTTTGAAAGTCACATTTTCTGTTCAGCTCTGGTCTTTTCATTAAGAATGCTTGAAAGTCCTCTATTTCATTGAATGACTATTTTTTCCCCTGAAGTATTATACTCAGTTTTGCTGGGTAGGTGATTCTTGGTTTTAATCCCATTTCCTTTGACTCCTGGCATATCCTATTCCATGCCCTTCAATCCCTTAATGTAGAAGCTGCCAGATCCTGTGTTATCTTGATTGTGTTTCCACAATACTCAAATTGTTTCTTTCTAGCTGCTTACAATATTTCCTCCTTGACCTGGAAACTCTGGAGTTTGGTTACAATGCCCAAGAGTTTCTCTTTTGGTATCTCTTTCAGGAGGTGATCGGTAGATTCTTTCAACATTTATTTTACCCTCTACTTCTAGAATATCAGGGAAATTTTCCTAGATAATTTTATGAAAGATGATGTCTAGGCTCTTTTTTTGATCTTGGTTTTCAGGTTGTCCCATAATTTTTAAATTGTGTCTCCTGGATCTATTTTCTAGGTCAGTTGTTTTTCCAGTGAGATATTTCAGTTTTCCATTTTTTCATTCTTTTGGTTTTGTTTTGTAATTTCTTGGTTTCTCATAAAGTTATTAGTTTCTGTCTGCTCCATTCTAATGGTTAAAGAATTATTTTCTTCAGTGAGCTTTTGAACCTCCTTTTCCATTTGGCTAATTCTGCTTTTTAAAGCATTCTTCTCCTCATTGGCTTTTTGGCCCTCTTTTGCCATTTGAGTCAGTGTATCTTTAAGGGTATTATTTTCTTCGGCATTTTTTGGGTCTCCTTTAGCAAGCTGTTGAATTGTTTTTCATGATTTTCTTACATTGCTCTCATTTCTCTTCCCAATTTTTCTTCCACCTCTCTTATTTTATTTTCAAAATCCTTTTTGAGCTCTTCCATGGCCTGAGACCATCATATATTTATTTTGGAAGTTTTGGATGTAGAAGCCTTGACTTTTATGTCTTCCTCTAATGGTATGCATTGTTCTTCCTCCTCAGAAAGGATAGAAGAAAATACCTGTTCACCAAGAAAGTAACCTTCTATAGTCTTGGGTTTTTTTATTTTGGGGGGGGGCATTTTGCCAGCCAGTTACTTAACTTTTGAGTCCTTTGTCAAGAGGAGTTTATACTCTGGGGACCTGTAAGTTCTCAGTTCCTCCAAGGTGGCACAATCAAGGGAGAGAAGCTTATTCCTCTCCTGGCCTGCGCACTGTTCTGGGAGTAACCAAAAACTTTTCTGCCCAGGATTTGTGGGTAGGGTTCCCTCTCCACAACTGCCTCTAGCTGCACCACAACTGCCTCCAGCTCCACCATGCCAGCCAGCACTCCTCCTCACCCCAGGACCACCACTCAGGTCTGAGACCCAGATCAACTGTGCGATTCCCCCAGGATCTTTAGGTGGAGCACTCCAAAAATAGATGCTGCAGCTGCAGTGACTGCTGCTCATAGGGCCAGACTCCTTCTCACCCAGGTGAAAGAGCTTTCTCACTGGCCTTTAAAGCTGTCTTCGGTGTTTGTGGGTTGAGCAGTCTGGGAACCACAGCTGCTGCTGGGGATTCCGCCCCCTGAGGCCTGCTCTGGTCCTGTCTGTTCTGTGCTGTACAGCCAAGGCTGGGATGCACTCTGCTCAGAGCCTGATGTGATAGACCTTTCCTGTCAGCCTTCTACACTATATTGGACTGGAAATCTCTTTCACTCTGTCATTTTTGTAACTTCTGCTGCTCTAGAATTTGTTTAGAGTCATTTTTTACAGGTATTTTATGGGCTATGGAGGAGAGCTTTTCCAGGTCCGTCCTTCTACTCCACCATCTTGGCTCCATCCCCCCAGCATTTGTAATGATTTAAATTTTCCCCTCTTTTTAAACTTGTTTTTATTCTCTTCTAGTGTAGTCAAATATTGACTTGTAAAATATAATTAAAGTGAAACCTCTTTGCCATCGTGGCATTTTGCATTCTATTTCTCACAATTTACACCTATTTCTTAAAAATATATGGCAAATATTTCTATTCTTGTTTGTTAAATGACTCATGATAATCTGAAGAAGCCCCCTTATAATAAATTCACCAGTGCTTAATACTTTAAAGATATATTCTAAGCTGATGCCCAGTATTGAACTGAGAGAACTATAGTAGTTTGGTTCAAGAAGGTTCTGCTGGTTGCAGGTAATTCATACTTGCAGACTTCCTGATTGCTGTTATTGATATTATAGCAGAATAAGAGAATCCTAGTTAACTTAATAATTTCTCTAAATTGATACTTCTCCTGTATTTGTGACATTCTCCTTTGAATACCCCCACTACCCCCTAGAAAAGTATACGAGAGGGAGGGCTTTTACAGTTTGGTGACCTTAGTTGCTTTCCTTCATAGAGGGTTGTCATTGTTGTTCAGTCATGTCCTGCTCTTCATGAAACCCATTAGGGTTTTCTTGACAGAGATCCTGGAATGCTTCACCATTTCTTTCCTGCTCATCTTATAGATGAGGAAATTTAGGTGAACAGAGTTAAGTGATTTGCCCAGTGTTACACAGTTAGTAAGTGTCAGACTATATTTGAACTGTAGGCCCAGCACTCTATCCACCTAGCTTCCCTTCATCAAGCATACTAAAGTACATTGCACTGTGCTCTGTAAATAGTGAATCATTTATATATTCATTGGTAACAATAGGTTTTAAAAGGAATCAATTAAATTTCTTTGAGGTAAAAAATAAACATAGTTTAGAAAACACTAAAGAGGGGGTAAATGATTAGTCTACTTTCCTTTTAAGGTTTAATAAGATGAAAGGAAGAAAATAACAATTTTAATATATGAATTATTTGACCTATGCTATTAATTTTACTTTTCTTAAATTAGGAATTGTTTCTGAGTGTAGTGGGGACTACATTGGTAGATGCTTCACCTTTTCTATTGTTTTAAAGATTACAGAATCAGAATTTCAGAACTTCAAAGTACCTTAGCAACTATCAAGTCTGACCCATATCTCCAAAGTAACTCCCTCTACAATATGATAAGTGGTCATTCAATCCCTCCTTGATGAACTCCAGTGAGGGGGAACTCATTACTTCATGAGACAGCTATTCCACTTTTGAACAGCTCTGATTATTAGAAAGATGCAATTTCTACCTTTGCTCACAGTTAGGCCCTCTGGGACCACACAGAGCCAGTCTAGTCCATTTTCTACACCATGGCCTTTCAAATACTTGAAGACAGGCTGGATCATGCCTCTCTTACCTCCTCAGTCTTCTCTTCTCCAAACTAAACATCCTCAGTTCCACCAGTCAATTCTCATATGATAAGAACTCATGACTGATGTCCTGGTTGTTCTCCTCTAGTTTTTCTCCAGTTTACCAGTGTTCTTCCTAAACTGTGGCATCAGGAACTGGATATATTCTTCATTTAACAGTCATTGTGTATTTATATCATCTCCCCTATTAGGCTGTAAACTCCCAGAGGTCAAAGAACCTGTCTGTTCTATTTTATCTACCTATATGTGTCTTCTCAATGCCTTACAATCAATATAGCTAGATACACATATATACATACATATGTGCATACATGCATACATAGATGATAAAACATTCATTAAGCTTTTACTGTGTTCCAGGCACTGTGCTAAACTCCAGGGATAAATGCAAGCATCCAAAACAGTCCCTGTCCTTAAGGAACTTACATAGGGAAGACATCACATAAAAGGGATCTGGAAAAGGCAGAAAGAAAGCAGGAAAGGGGAACCATGCTTATGGTTTGCAGCTAGTGGTCAAGGAAATGAATTGGAGGATTGAGTTTAGGCAAAAATAAGACAAAATCTTAGCTATCAGAGCCTAGGGCTTCTGGGATGGAGTCCAAGTTTCTGATGGGGAGATGGTGGAGATGAAGGCTGGAGTGGAGGTAGTTATGGTTTGGAGTTGGTGGACTTAAGTACTTAAAGCTTGCTGAATAAATGAATAAATTAACTAATGAAAAGAAAAAAGGAAGGAAGGAGAAAGGAAAGAAGGAAGGAAGAAAAAAAAATTGGTGGGTCTGTTCCAAACAGTTGCCTACTAAAAATATGTGATTAGTACTTTATTCCTTTCTATCACAAATCACCTCCTACCATCTGACTTTCCATCTAAAAGGGGTGACCATATCCTATACCAGACTGACCATCTGGGATGTGCTGAACCCAGCAGTACATGAAAACTAAAATTGATAAGAAAAGTACTTGGATTTGGAGGCTGCACTGTGTTGGAAAAGAATAATAAATGGAAAAAAGGAGGAGTTGTTCCACAGCTTGTTAAGGGAGAAAGGTCATAGATGTTCTTATGGTCAAGAGCAATTAGCAAAAATTAGCCTCATACAGATAAGAGGATGTAAAAGCTTATTTGGTGATTAGCAAGGCTGAAGAATGCTAGACTATAGCAAGTTAAAAACTGATAAATTATGAGCACATACATATATTCATGTATAAGTAGTAATCACACTATGGCATGCTTTTAAAGAGGAGAAAAAAATGCCATCAGGCATAGCAGAAGGGGAAATTATCTCCTGGAAAATTTTTTAAGAATGAATAACTACAGTCATCAAAGCTACAACTTTCAATGGACTTACTTAGTGGTACAAGGATCATCTGTTGTGCTTGCTCAGACATGAGGAGGGTTAGCTCTCCCGTCCAACTGAATCTGGGAAGGAGAAGGAACCCTGGAGGGTAGGAAGTCAAATCCTTACCTATAGAAGAAGCCCCTTTACAAGTTCCCCATAAATGATCTTCTAAGTTTTACTTGAAGAAATGGGGGCAGCTAGGTTGTGCAGTCGATAGCTCACCAGTCCAGGAGTCAGGAGGACCTGAGTTAAAATCTCACCTCAGACACTTGACACTCACTAGCTTGGGCAAGTCACTTAACCCCCAGTTGCCTCATCCTGGGTCATCTCCAGTCATCCTGATGAATATCTGGTCACTGGATTCAGAAGGCTCTGGTGGAGAAGTGAGGCTGGTGACCTGCACAGCCCTCCCTCACTCAAAACAAAGTCAAGGGCAAGTCATGTCATTATTTCTCTGATGGCATAGTCTTCTTCATCTACGAAGGATGAATACACTTGAAGAAATCCAGTGAGGGAAATTCACTGCTTCCTGATTAGAAATTAGCAATGAAATTCCAGCTTTCCCTTCCCTCTAAAATAGTTTTCCATGTCCTAAAATAGTTAAAATTAAATCATTAAGTACTACATGCATTAAGTGAAAATCAGATAACGTATTAGAGTAAATGAGTAAATAGAAAACACAAGTGTGCTCTACTTAACTAATTGCATTGAGTTATGTAGAGTTCAATTGTCAGTGTTTCTATCCACAGACTCAGTTCTCTGTTATTTCTGTTCTACTGGACCTCTTATTCGTGAGAAGGCTTAACTCACACCACCTGGCTGAATTTGCAAGGCTAGGGCACTTGTCTCTATCTTAATATCTCTGCTTTCTTCCCAAGTGTATTATTTGAGTCATGAAAAACTCCTTTGGCTTCTTTTGAGCTTGTAATGAGGGGACATAAACCCAAACAATGCCACTGGAATCCATTTCTGCAATCAATCACAGCTTGAGGTTCTGTGTTTTTTTCCTTTTTGTGAAATACATGTCTTAACTCCATCCTGCGGACTACTTAAGTCCCTTAACTTATAATGTGTTGGTTTACTGATTTGTAGCTTTGATTCCCCTATAGAATTGAAAAATTAATGAATGATAGCATGCTGTAATTTAAGGAGAGTACTTAGAGTTACCGTATCTGAGTTCCAATCCTTCTATTTAATTTACCTCATCTTTGTGATCTTGGACACATTAACTTCTCTGAATCTCAGTTTCCCTGACTGTAAAATGACAAGGTGTTGAATTAGATGATTTTTAACACCCTTCCAGCTTTAAATCTATTTTGTCATGAAATTAATGAAAGATTAAGTTATAGAAATGAGGAAAAGATTTTAACTTCTTTTATCTTACAAATAATTACTTAAAATGTATCAGCCCACAATTCCTTTTTAAAAAAACCAGCCTGCCCTACTAAACAATAACTATTTGTCCTAGAGAGAGAAGAAAAGTGACTACTTACAAGGCTATTTTAATTCTTTATTTCTTAAGGAAAAATAAATGGTTGTACAGAACATATATTTCCAACTACAATTCATTTAGGGAGATTAAATTTAGCAGTGTGACATGACATAAGAAAATTAATACCCAGCAAAGCGTGTTGAGTAGCTTTGCATTCTGTCCTGGTGATAAGCTGAAGTTTTTTTTATATTTGATGTACTAAATAGTGCTGCTTTGTCTCATTGTAACAGTGTCAAGAAGAGTTGACAAATTCATGAATCAGGATATTAGTTATATTTTTACTGTATAAACACATTTTGAGTCAGATCTCATTTCTTCCCAGAATTACATATAGAAGTTCAGTATTGGAAAGGATAGTGCTTTACATCTACTAAATTTTCCATACAGTATCTCACTTGATATAACAACCTTGTGAGGTATGTAATCTTGGTTTTACAGATGAGAAAATTGATGCTCAAAAAGGTTAAATGGCATGCCTGTGGTCACACAAATACTAAATGTTGGAGGCAGGATTCACAGAATTCAGAGTTGGAAGGAACCTCAGGAGCCATCTAGTCCATCCTGTACCTGAAGAAGAAAATCCTCTAAAACATATCTAAGTGGTTATCTGGCTTCTGATGACCTCTAGAGAAGGTCTACTATCTCCTACTATCTCCAAAGACAATGAGTTCTTTTCTGAAATAGCTCTAATTTGGTAGAAGATTTTGCTTTTATCAATTCTATATCTACCCCTTTTGCAGTTCTACTCACAGTCCTCTGGGACCAAATAAACACCTCTAATTCTTCTTTTCATGTGATAATCCTTCAAGTACTTGAAGACA
Organism: Potorous gilbertii; assembly: GCA_028658325.1. Classification (NCBI taxonomy): domain Eukaryota; kingdom Metazoa; phylum Chordata; class Mammalia; order Diprotodontia; family Potoroidae; genus Potorous; species Potorous gilbertii. The sequence continues at coordinate 9,129 of JAQQSK010007099.1, forward strand.
GTTATGTATTCCCCAAATCTTCTCTTTTCCAGGTCAAGCATCCTTAACCCCTTCATCTGAATTGCATATGTATGATCTCCAGGCTCTTCCCTTTGCCACACCCCTTGTTCTTATGTTTTATCATGCAACTTCCTTTGATATTAGATGTGTCCAAAAGAGCAAATTCATGAATTTACTCTTTGCTCTTCCCAGCTCTAATTATTTGCCAGTGTTTATGTCTTTAGCAGTGCCAGTTATATAACTGCCTCTGCATTTGTCAGACATAGAGTCTAAATAGGATTTAGAGGTAGAACGGAACTTAGATATTATCCAGAAGAAAGCCCCAGAGAGATTGACTTGCCCAAGTAGTAAAGAACCAGAAATATGATTCAAATATAGATCTTCTGACTCCACATGCTGTTTTCACTCATACACAGACACACACTCTCTCTCTCTCTCCCCCTCCCTTTCTTCCCTCCCTCTCTCCTTCCCTTCTTCTCTCTCCCCCTCCCTCTCTCTCCTGCTCTTTCTTCTCTGTCTCAAATGTTTTGTTTTGTTTTTTTAACTCAGGTGAATTTTTTTAGTGTACAAAGAAAGAGACAAAGGCCAAGCTTTATTGGGAGAAATCTAATTTCTGACTCAACTTTTTATTGCCTTTAGTTTGTCCTCACTAATTTCCTTTGCTGGGTAGATATTAGCTGGGCATTGACCTTTAGGGATGTTAATCAATTTGTTGCCTAAATGTAAATATCAAATGTACCTCAATGAGTTTATCTTTAGAACCAATAAATCTCAATCTATGAAACAGATCAATACCCGTACTAAAAGAACCATTCTAAACATGCGGCTAAAAATTATAGCATAACTTTTAAAGTACAGCATTATTTTCTTTTAGACTAAGTTAAGACTAAGATAAAATTAAGTAAGAAATCCTAAGTAAATTAATTCTTTAAATCTGATGAGTCTATCAAGAAGTAGATGTTTGTCCTCTTTGGCAACTTTATCACCAATGAAAAATATTTTTCATTGAGCGTGAATACCACTGGTCAAGGGTTCAGCCACCTACATACTCTAGATATTGAAGGTTTTTTTTTATTACAACCTGCCAACTTCAAGAAATCCATTGAAAGACTCTTTGCTATTATCTGCATCAAATTCAGATCCCTTAAGCTCCATTATCCCTTTCTAGTTCTTTAGGGAAGAGCAATCCTTCTGCTGAAGTCCTCCTATAGGAGTTTGAAGAGATAGCTTATTATCAGATAAAAGCTTAAAGAAGAATTTTGTGAAAGTTATAAAATACCAAGAGTTAGAATCAAAAGAGATGGTAACTGATCAAAGTCATTTTCATACTAACATAAAACTTATGGAAGCCTTTCACGAAATAGTGGTCATAATTCATGGGATCCGAACTTTGGGATGGGGTATAACTCTGTCAATTCCTTAGTAAAATCTTTTCTACCCTCATTAGCACCATGTTTATCTTTTCTTTATATTGATTACCTCTTACCAATTTGACACCATTCCCCTAATGACCATGTGCTGCTACTTGGTGAGATTTCTAATTTTGTTGTCATATATTACTACTTAACTCATTGTATTTAACTTTTCATGTATATTTCTACAGCATGAAAGCTCCTTAAAGGGAGGGATTGTGTCTTATACTTCTTTGTATCCTCTACAAAATCTAGGGAAATACTTTGCTCATGTAGGTATTTAATAAAGATTTGTTTGTTGTTGAGGGGGGAACCCTTCTTTTATAGCCATACAACAATAGCCTTTAGATATCTAGAGAGTAAAACTAATTTTTGATTAAAATGACCCAATCAGAATCCTAGATTTTCATGTCTTCCTTTGTATAGTCTTTCCCATCCTAATTCTCATTTTCTTCTGGGCCCATTTCTAGCACATATTGCCCATATGTATCTGTTTCTTTTCTTATTCCTTTCTCCATTTTTTCCCACTCTCACTCTTCCTGGTCTTCAGAAGGATTTCCTTTTCCTTCACCTTCAGTTTTTCTGAGGGCAGTTAGGTGGTGCAGTAGATAGAGAGCACCAGGGCAGGAGTCAGGAGGACCTGAGTTCAAATCTCACCTTAGACCCTTGGCACTCACTAGCTGTGTGACCTTGGGCAAGTCACTTAACCCCAGTTGCCTCATCCTGAGTCATCTCTAGTCATTCTGATGAACATCTGGTCACTGGATTCAGATGGCTCTAGAGAAGCGAGGCTGGTGACCTGCACAGCCCTCCCTCGCTCAAAACAAAGTCTGATGGCATGGTCTTCTTCAGTCGAACATGTACAGTTTTTCTGAGTCAAAGTAATAAACAGTGTCTACAGGCCATTAATACTTACTAGTATTCCTTTTTTACTTCATCATTTCACATAGGAATATTTCAAGTTCCATTTAATTTTACACAGCCAACCTACATGAAGAGTATTCAAGATAACTGTAGTATAATAATCTCACTTCTCATTGAGCAACTATATGATTCTACTGTCTTTCATATTAAGCTCTATTTGAACATTCTTCTTTCACTATATAGTATTTATTCTCCAAAAGTCAGTTAAAAAAAAAGATGTTTCTCCAGGGGTCCAGATGCAAAAAGCCAGATGTTTTATTTTATTTTCAACTTTGAGAATAGATGTAGATTTTTAAATATTTTACCTCAAAATAAATTTTTGGTTTTTAAATATACATAACTTGTTTAGAATATGCATGAAAAGTCATATAAATATTTAATAATTCAAATTTATATGGTACTTTAAAATTTGCAAAGCTCTTTCCCTACAACTCTATTATTTATAATAATAAATATTATTATTGTTTTTATAAATAAGGAAACTGAAAATCAGTGAAATTAAGCGCCTTGTCATACCTATTAAGTAATCCCAATCAGAATCTGACAACAGATTGACTTGACTCCAAGACCATCTATCTAGCACTTTATCCACTACTTCATGTTGCCCCTCGTAGGTGTGCACATTCATATAAATTATATATTTACCTTATCTCTTTTATTGAATTGTAGCCATCCTGAGTGGCAAGAACTGTTTTTTAGGCTTAATATGGCATTTCCATAACATATCCTGTAAGTCAGTGGCTTTGTCAAATAATTTACTTCATGTAATATCACACTTGGTCCCGTTCTTACATTCACAAAGTACTGTCTTAGTTCTGGAAAAGTAGCTATAAATTGGCCACACTACTCTCAAATATAATGTTGGTTAAAACCTTTATTTTTAATAGATAAGCTCTGGATATGTTTTTGGGTCATCAACATATGATTAAATGTTACCCATCTCACTACTGTAGGTTTTTTGGAAATTTTTAAATATTCATTTGAGTAGAATGAGTAGAAACTCATCCCTCCCCAATTTTCTCTTTAAAAAAATTTTCAACTTACTTTCAGCTCATAATAAGCTGAATTTGACATATTCACTGAGTATTACACAAGTATTAGAACATATCTCTTCACATCCATTTGAATAATGCTTTTATCTCCTTCATTAGATTGTGAGCTTCTTGAGGGGGCAGGGGCACTTTTTAATCTTTAATATGTTCAGTTTTGCAGAATCCTTTCTCATTTAACCTATTTGCTTTGATATCTGAATAGAGTACAAAAGCTCATATAAAAAAAAAGAAAGAAAACAGTTTTGGTCTGAGAGCATTAGCCATTCCAGTGTATCTTTTAACATTCTAAGGCTCCCAGAAACATCTCCCAAAGTACGGTAGCAATTAGGAAATACATAATGTGAGGATAACAACAGTATGTGGAAAGTTTGAAGAGAGGAGGACAGTTTTCAGAATTTAAATAATGTTAGGCCCATAAAAGCACAGCATCCATAGAGAGTGTGGGAAATCTTTTGGTTAGAACTTTAACTACTTTTCCTTTCTTTTTAAACTATTGGTGACCTGAATATTATCTTGGATTTCTGAATTTTTCTCTATAGAGAAGCCTAGATGGTTTACCTTAACAGAATATACCAATACATAATACTTTAGAAGATAAATTATTTTCTTAATAATTGTGCCCAAAGCCAATATGATATGATTTCTTAACACTGGTAAAACACAAAACAGGTTGACATGTTAAAAATCCATAAAACATAAAAATATTTTTTGAAACTAACTTTCTGACTTATATGAACAGTATTAGTTGAAAGACATTAGTTGAAAGACAGGATATCCATTATGGTGATGCAGTACTGAAAAGTATGTTGATTTGGTCCTCCAGGCAAAGGAGATTATTGAAATTCCTTGAGATAATCAGTTAACAAGATGGCATATCAGTACATAGAGTACTGTGATCAGAAATTATTTTCGTGTTTTAGTTTCCCCTATGTGAGAGTAGCTGCCTGTGCCTAACATTTTCCTAGGTTTTAAAACGTTTTTAACTTCATTTCTTATGAAAGAAATGGATAGAAATTATTCCTGGGAAGAGTTATACTAGTCAAAAATACTATGCCAGCAAGAATGCCACTAGAAGGCTGTCCTCTTCCTTTTTGGGAAAAAATGATGAGGCAAATATGCTAATATATTTAGGATTATCCTAGCTCATGGATTGTAGACTTACTGAAATATAAAATGAAACTCATCATTTTGTGCTTTATTAAAAAAACTACAGGATACCCACTAGTGCAGAAAGCATAGTATATACATTAGACAATTACTTGAGTATACATTGATAAGTATGAGTTAAAATATTGAAGTAACCTTTTCCTTCATGTTTGCCCATTGCCAGCAGTTATTGTAATGCTAAATCTTATTTCTTCTCCTTTTTCATTTATCCTTCTCCCTAAACATGCATTACTTATTTTTTTTTTCATGGTTTATGGGCACTTTAAACTACCTCTCATTTTGTTTTCCTGTAGTTGATCAACTAAATGCAAATAAAGGAGGTTCAAGAATCAAATGAATGTATTTAATATCAAGATAACATACATATTTCATTCAGTCAATTCTACTTAATGAACTATAAAGATTACTGACTTCCAAAGACAGTATTTTTTTTAGATTGCCACTA
>JAQQSK010007101.1:0-14127 GCA_028658325.1 Potorous gilbertii
TTGGATATCTATTTCAGATGTTTGGGATACAGAGGCCTTGACTCTTAAGTCTTTACCTGGTGGTAAGCAGTTTTCTTCCTCATCAGAGAGGAAAGTTGGAATCATCTGTTCCCCAAGAAAATAACCTTCTATGGTCTTATTTTTTTTCCCTTTTCTGGGCATTTTCCCAACCAGTTACTTGACTTCTGAGAGTCCTCTCCACTTCTGGCGTAGGTCTACCCAGCTATTGCTTGGGTTCTGAGATTCAAATGCTGCTCCGCAGCTTCAGGGCTTTTGGCAGCAGTCCTGGCTGCTATTCAATGGGAGCTTAATTTCTGGTTCTCAGGTGGGGGCAGGGCGACCTCCCAGGCTCACTTACCTCAGGGGATTTATGCAGGGACCTTTTGTAATGCAGCTGCTGCTCAGCTCCGGCCTGTTCTGGGTGTCTCTGGCTGCCTGCTGCCTATGTTGCCGCCTCCCAAGGGGGCCCAAGTCATGGAGACACCCCGCTCCCCTCTCACCCCGTCCAGACGTCTCTCTCACTGACCTTTGCTTCTGGGTTTCGAGGTACCTTCGTGGCTGCTGGAGATTCCAACTCTGAAGCCTGCTCGGATCTGCTTGCTCTTCTCAGTGCCACGTGGTAGGGGCAGGGCTGGCCTCTGCTCCCGTCTAGTGTGCCACAGACCTTTGGTATCGGATTTTCATGGCTCTCTGGAATAGAAATCTCCTTCTCCCCGTTGCTGCATGGCTCCACTGTTCCAAAATTTTTTGGGAGTTCTTTTTGTGGGTAATTATGGCCTGTGGGTTCAGAGCTAGCATATGTGAGTCTTTTTACTCTGCCATCTTGGCTCCACCCCAATTTACTCCATTCTATCTCTTCCTTTCTCCTTCGAGTATTTTCCCCTCTCACTTCTAAATTCTATTTTTACATAAAATACCCTCATATTAAACTGTGTAATCTATGTATCCATCTATGTATCTATCTATCTATGCCTCTCTGTCTTTCTACAACCTATCTGTTCATCTGTATTTCTTCCAACTAATACCAAAAAAGTTCTCATGAGTTAAAAATATCATCTTTCCATGTAGGAATGTAAGCATATCAATAAGTCCCTTATGTTTTCTCTTTCCTGTTTACTTTTTCATGTTTCCTTTGATTCTTGTATTTGAAAGTAACTTTTTTCCTTGAACAAAGAACCCTTGAATTTGGCTACAATATTTCTAGTTTTCCTTTTGGGATCTCTTTCAAGAGGCATTCAGTAGATTATTTCAATTACTATTTTGCCCTTGGATTCTAGGATATAAGGGGATCTTTCTTCAAAGATGATGTCTAAGTCCTTTCTTTTGGATCATGGCATTCAGATAGTCCAATAATTTTTAAATTTCATCTCCTACGTATATTTTACAGTTCAATGATATTTTTCCAACAAGATAATTTACATTGTCTTCAATTTTTTTCATTCTTTTGATTCAGTTTTATAATTTCTTGATTTCTCATAAAGGCATTAACTTCTACTTCTGCCATTTTATTTTTGAAGTCACTATTTTCTTCAGTGAACTTTTGGAGTTGACACAAATATTTTAGTATATGTGTGTCCTTTTTCTCTTTTTTAAATCTCTTTGGGTTACAGATGAGGTAGTGATATTGCTGGATCAGAGAATATGCATAATTTTTACATACCTTTGGGCATAGTTCCAAATTGCTCTCCAGAATGATTGGATGAGTTCCAGTCTCACCAAAAAAGTATTACTTATCTAATGTTATCCACCATTTAACACTTTTGTTTCCTAACATATTAGCCAATCTGATAAATGTGAGGTCCTACTTCAGATTTATTTTCATTTGCATTTCAAAAAACAGTAGTTATTTGAAACATTTTGTCAATGTATTAGAGAAGTAGAGATCATTTTTCATCTGAAAACTGCCTGTTCTTATCCCTGGACAAAGTATCCATTTGGGAATGATGTGTATTCTTATGAATTTGACTCAATTCCCTAAATTGTTTTAGAAATAATGTTTTATTAAAAACTTTAACTTTTAAAAACTTTTTCTCAACTTTTAGCTTTCCTTCTAGTTTTATTGCGTTTATGTTACTTTAAAAAATATTTTAATTTAATGTAATTAAAATAATTTTATATATATATACATATACATATATATATATATATATATATATATATATATATATATATGTATGTATGTATATTACATTTTGCATTCTTCTCTATCAATCTTGGTCATAAATTCTTCCCTTTTCCATAGATCTGACAGGTAAATTAGCCCTTTCTCTCCTAAATTTCTTATATCACCTTCTATGCCTAAATCATATATCCATTTGTATCTTACGTTGTACCTTGTAAGAAGCTGGTATATGCCTAGTTTCTCCAACATTATTTTTCAGTTTTTCAAGCAAATTTCGCTTAATAGTGAATTCTAACCCTCGAAGTTGGTGTCTGTGTGCTTGTCAAACAGTAGATTACTATAATCAGTGATGAATGTGTCGTGTATGGTGAATCTAGTCCACTGATTCACCACTCTATTTCTTAGCCAGTGCCAAATAGTTTTGATGATTCCCACTTTATTATAAAGTTTTAGATTCAGTTAGGCTAGGTCACTTTCCCTAGGTTTGTTTTATTATTATTATTAAATCACTTGCCCTTTTGTTCTTCCAGATGAGTTTTCAAATAATTCTTTCTAATTCTGCAAAATTATTTGAGGTTTGCTTGTAATGGTACTGAATATTACATTAATTATGGTAAAATTGTCTTTTTATTATATTAACTTGGCCTACCCATGAACAATTAGCATTTTTCCAAATTTTGGACCTGTCTTTGTGTGGAAAGTGTTGTTCAATTCATATAATTGCTGGATTTGTCTTGTCATGAAGACCCCTAAATATTTTGCATTATCTACACCCATTTTAAATGCAATTTATCTTCCTATTTCTTGTTGTTGCATTGTTTTTTAGTATTATACAGAAATGTCAATACTTTATATGGGTTTATTTCTTTCTTATTCTCCAAGTGTATCATCATATCATCTCCAAAGAGTGATAGCTTTTGTTTCTCATTGCCTGTTCCAATTCCTTCAATTTCTTAGTCTTCTCTTATTGCTACAGTTAACATTTGTAGGAGAATTATGAAAAATATGGTAAAAGTTGACATCCTTCTTTCACCATGATCTTACTGGTAATATTTCTGGATTTTTTCCATTAAATATAAAGCTTGCAAAATTCTTAAGATAGATGCTACATATCATTTTGAGAAAAATACCATTTACTCCTATGGTCCCTAGTGTTTTATTAGGAAAGGGTGCTCTATTTTCACAAAATCTTTTTCTGTACTTGTTAACATAATCATTTCATTTTTGTTAGCTTTCTTATTGGAATGGTTGATTATGTACATAGCTCTCCTAATATCGAACCATCTTTACGCATCTGCTGTAAATTCCACCTAATAATAGTATATTATCCTAGTAATAATTTACTGTAATTACTTTGCTAATATTCAAAATTTTTGCTTAAACACAATTGGTCTATAGTCTCATTTCTCTTTTGGCCCTTCTTGGTTTAGGTATCAGCACCGTATTTGTATCATAAAATAAGAATTTGATAGGAATCCACATGTTTAAAAAGTTTATATGTTATCCAGATTAATTATTCTTTAAATGTTTGGTAAAATTCACTTGTTAATCCATCCAGCTCAGGTGATTTTTTTTCCTTTTGGAGTTGATAGCTTTATTTTTTTTTTCTGAATTGAGATTTCTACATTTTTAATGTCCTCTTGTTAATCTATGAAAATTTTATTTTTGTAAATGTTCATCCATTTCACTTAGATTGTCAGATTCCTAGGCATGCAGTTGGTCAAGATACCTCCTAGCCAAATTTTTTAAATTTCTTCTTCATTATTGGTGAATTTACCCTTCTAATTTTTGAAACTGACATTTTGGTTTTCTTTTTTCTATTTAAATTAGCCCATAGTTTATCTCAACTACTATTATTTTTTTCCTGTAAAATCAGCTCTTAGTTGTACTTGCTCATTCAATAATTTCTTAATTTGAAATTTATTGATCTCTCTTTTGATTTTAAGAATTTTTAATTTAGTGTTCAATGAGATACTTTATTTTTTTTCCTTTTCCTAGCTTTTTGAATTACATATCCAATTCGTTGATCTCCTGTTTCTCTATTTTATTCGCTAAGCATTAAGAGATATAAAATTTCTCCTAATAACTACTTTGACTGTATTTCATAAGTATGAGTATGTTAACTCATTATTATCATTCTCTTAGATGACATTATTGATTGTTTCTATGATTTGTTGTTTGACACACTCATTTTTTAAGATTATATTATTTAATTTATAGTTAACTTTTAACCTTGTCTTTCCATTACCCCTTATTGCGTATATATTTTACTTAAGCATGATCTGAAAAGGATACATTTAATATTTCTGACTTTCTGCGTTTGATTGTGAGGTTTTTATGCCTTTGTATATGGTCATTTTTTGTGCAGGTGCCATGTACTACAGAGAAAAAAGTACAGTCCTGTTTATCCCCATTCAGTTTTCTCTGGAATTTGTGGAAACCTGTACTATAGCATCCAAATTCATAGAGAAGAAGTTCAGTGAGTAGCGGGAAGAAACAGTGAAATCATAACAGAGGGAAACCTCACCCTTCCACTCTCAAAACCAGACAAATCTGATTACAAATAAAGAATAAATCTTAAGGAGGTGAACAGAGTTTTAGAAACTTGGATATGATAGATCTCTGAAGAAAGTGGAATGAAGATATAAAGGAATCTCAGTGGTACATTGTACGTACACAAAAAATTGTCCAAGTAGCAAAACCTCACAATCACATTAAGAAAAACTGAAATATTAAACACTTCCTCTACAAATCATGATGGAAGAAAAATTACATGCTCTAAGAGGCCAGGGTAAAATAGGCTAAAATCTAATTGGAATCTAAATAACTTAGTCTAAAGAATGAGTGGTCAAACAAAAATAATAGAAGCAATAATTGCATTAAAGAGAATAAAATCAATGATATAAAATATCAAAACTTATGGGATGCAGTCAAACTGGTGCTTACGAAAAAGATATTTTTAGGTACTTACATAAATAAAAGAGAAAGAAATAAATGTATTGGATATGTAACCAAAAAAAATCCAAAAAGAACAAATTAAAACCCCCCAGTTACATTCCAAATTAGGAGCTCTGCAACTCAAAGGAGAGATAAAAATTGAAAATAAAAAAAAAAACTAGTGAAGTGATAATAAAACTAAGAGCCAGTTTTCTAAGAAAATTGTTATATCTTTGATTATTTTGATTTAAAAAAAAGAAAATCAAATTGCTCGTATCAAGAATGATAAGGTTGCATTCCACAGCAATGAAGAGGAAATTAAAGTAAGATCAAGCTATTTTGCCCAATTCTATGTCCATAAATCTGATAATATAAATGAAGTGGTTAATATTTACAAAAGTACATATTGCCCACATTTAAATGACATTAACCCCATTTGGGGGGGGGGAAGAAATTGAACAAGTCATTACTGAATTGGCTAAGAAAAACTCTCCATGACCATATGAGTTTACAAATGAATTCTACAAAATATCTAACGAATAATTAATTCCAATGCTTTATAAACTAATTGTCAAAATAGTTGAAGAAAACAAATCACAATTACTATTTTGAAATATTAATATTTGGTTTCCAGGAAACTTTATGTCACTGTATTAACTTTGTGCTTCCAGTAGGTTGCTTCCAGTTCTTGGGTTTCAGTGTCCATATCTATAATATTGGTGGGAGTGGAAGTATGTGTAGAGTTAGAAAATCTAATCTACAATGTCAATTTTAGCTTTAGAGTCTATTAGTTAACTATGACTTTAGCCCTATGATAGGAGTTTTGATAAGAGATATGTTAGCCATATTTAGTAGATGAACATTTAAGATTCAAAGATTTTGCATGGTTCACCTTTGGTCACGTATTGGTAGCATCTGAGTTCTGAACATGTTTCTGTCTCTAAATACTTTGTCCTTTTGACTATATCATGCTATTTTTTTTCCATTTGCACAACTAGTGATTTTTTATATCTTCTCTTTAAGAGAGTGGGGCAATATTTTTCAGTTCCTAGTAAAATGCTGTGTGTGTAAATGTGTGTTCATACATATACATGTGTGTACAATACATGTATGTTACGTGTGTGTGTGAGTACCTGCTATATTCACGGTGTTTGTCTAGAAACTATGGATAGAAGATTAAAGAGTAAATATTCTTTGCTTAAAAGGAACTTACACTATAATGGTAGGACACATCATGGTGATAGATGAATTACATACATGCTAATTTGAGCAGAAATCAAAGAAAACTAAGAGCTCAAGGATAAAAATTCAATAATTTTATTGAATAATTCATAAAATATATCAGAATTTGCACCATCTGGATTGTTTATAACTAAGGAGACCTATAATTTTCTTAATGGCTTGCTCATTACCTAAATTAATTCATAGACTTCTTAAAGAACTTAAGAGGAATAATTTTTAAAAGCCTATATTGTCTACCTTTCCTTAGGCCTAAATTGATGCCTGTGTTATACAACCTGTGTTATATAACCTCTATTTTTCTTAAGTTTCAAACTATGCATACTTTTTTTATTCTGTTCATTTGTTTTTCATCATATCCCTTTTCATTCTTTAAGAAATTTGAAATAAAATTAAATAATCTTTGGTGAATATGACTGCATATTAAAGAGTATTATCAATTGGAATGCAAAAGTGTTCATTAAAAAAAACACATATGAGAGCATAGCTGTACCCTAAATGAAGAATCAAGCAAATCTGTATTTCTGAATTCTATGACATGTATTTTTAACATTGAGTCAGACTGAGAAAGAAATTCTGTAAGAAAAGGCACCACATGTGTCATGCTGTATAATAGGTAAGTTTGTCAAGCTGATCAATGATGTGCAACTTTGAGTACAAAACTACTCATTTCAGTAAATGCTGGAGAAATTTTAATAAGCCAATAGTTGCATTAGAAAAAAAAACCTCATGAAAACTGTAAATATTACTAAAAGGCAATTTGAGGTGTTTGAAAACTCAGGGCTAATAAGTGTTTTTAGTTTTAATGCATCTTTTCCATTTCTAGGTAGATAATTAGTTCATCAAAAATATAAAAATGCTTCATACAAGTGTCAAAAAGCTGAGAAACATTTTTTTTTCTCCTTAAGGAAATGACTTTATCTGAGTTGGCAGTCATCTCTGTCTCTCACCACCGAAAGAGACACAGACATTAGCAACATGTGGTAGAACAAGAGGTGAAAAAGAATAGTAATAGTAACTCCCATTTGTAGATTAAATTATAGTTTATGAAACATGTTCAGATACAGTATCTCATTTGATCTTCATAGAAATCTAGGAAGTAGGCAAGGAATTATTTTTATACCCATTTTGCAAATATATTTAACATTTTAGAGTGATCATGGGATTCTAAAGTTGCAAATTATTAGCTAATTAATGACAGTCAAAATTTAGAGGTAAAACTAAGAGCCTACCCAAAATTTCTCTTATCATTTTCAGATATAATTATCTGGAAGTTCTATTAGATATATAAATAATTTTAATCTATTGATATAAACCTGTATATCAGTAGATATATATATATATAGATATATAGATAGATATATATAGTGTATTTGTACATATGTGCATGTGTGTGTGTATAAATTATAATGGTGCAAGAAGACCTGCCGTCATTGTCATCATAATCATCAGTATCACCATTATCAATGAAATCATGAATGAATATTTATTTAGCAATTTCTATGTACCAGAGACGTTGGGAATGCCTAACAACGCAAACATGAATACAAAAACAATTTATCCTTCAGTCAGGGGGGCAGAGGCTAACGCTGAGATAGAAGACCAAGGTTGATTGAATTTTGAACAATGATGAGTTTTCTCATTAATGAGCTCCTGAAGCTCAGTGGATAAGTCATCATTAATATCACCACCACCATCTTCATCATTATTGTCTTTTACATTTAGACATAAAAAATGACGGAAAGTTAGAATTTGAAGGGGCATCAGAGGGCATCTTGTCTACAGTGTACCTGAACATAAATTTCTTCTATGATATCACTAAAGATAAAATGATGTTACCCCAGAACCTAGCTAAGGTAGGTCTGACCCAGAAAAGTCTGATGACTCAGAGATTGGAAGGAAGATGTATTTATGTATGCATATGTGGATTATAAATACGTGTATATACACACATACTACCCTTTATCAAATGAATTTTACTTTAGTCCAGTATGGGAAGGATATTTCAACAAGAATACAACACATGCTCAGGTAAATATCCCTCCCTCATGTGTACACAGAAACTCATCAAATATGAAGGGTTTATGGACTTGATTGCAATAGGATATCCATCAAGTCTAAGGGATCCAACTCCTTATGGGCTGATCTTTTTCTGCCTTAGTCAGGAATCTATACCAACAATTAGAGGCTTCAAATCTACGATCATATTATATGCATGTATGATTTATGCATAGATATGCATTTATATGCATATGTATATATACATGTATATATTCATGCATGCATCGTGGATGTATATGAGCTTTAAATAATTTTATAAATTATTCTTTCTCCCACACAACAAAGACACATGAGACTTTCTCACATATAAACAGTCAAATATATCCTTACAGGTACATGCATGCAACTTCTAAAATTCAAAGGCAGAATAAAGAGGATGAAGATGTGTAAGGAGCATCATTTTTGAATCAAAGCATCTGAGTCTGAATCTGCATTTAACTCGATATTTTTGGGGACAATCATTTGCCCTAGCTGAACCTCCATTCCCTCATACATGGAAAGATTGACTTGTACTCTCTGATGATTTTCTAAGTTCATTTCAACATTAAATCATTGAATTTAATTTTTTATTTCGCATTTTTATTTAAGACAGGATTTTAAGGAGAAATATGAACAACAAAGAAGGAGAAAAAGAAAGCAATTTGTCTAAAAGAATTATGATTATGGGGAGGCAGAGCGAAGATCGTGGAGTAGAAGGATGACCTATAAGAGCTCTTCCTTCACAGTCTATAAAATACCAACAAAATAATTCTAAACAGACTCTAGAACAGCTGAAGCCACAAAACAACAGAGTAAAAACAGAGTAAAAACGATTTCCAGTCCAAGGCAGCCTCGAAGGGCAGCAGGAAAGGTTTATCATATCATGCTCAGAGTGGAACACTGCCCAATCTTGGACATGCAGCACAGAAGGGACAGGACCTGAATAGGCTTCAGGGCTCCACCAGCAGCAGCTGTTGTTTCCAGATTTCTCAAGCTACCAAAGCCAGAGACAGCTTCAGACATCAGTGAGAAAACCCTTTGCCCTGGGTGACAAGAGAGCAAGGTCCTCCTGCCCTAGCTTCTGTGCCATGCAACCTCAGGCTTCAGTATCCATTTTTGCAGTCCTAGGCCTAAAGAATATGGGGGGAATAAAACTGCTGATTTGAGTCTCAGCTCTGAGTGGTTGTCATAGGTTAAGGAGGAGCACTGACCTGGTGGAGCTGGTGGCAGCCCTGGAAAGGGAATTATACTGGCAGATGCTGGGCAGAAAAACATGCCACAGCTGCCAGACCAGAGCACAGACCAGGAGACGAGTAAACTTCTCTCCCTTGATAGTGCGACCTCGGAAGAACTGAGAGCTTACAGGACCCTAGAGCATACCCTCCTCTTGATAAAGGACTCAAAAGTCAAGTAAGTGCCTGGGAAAATGCCCACAAATGGGGGAAAAATAAGACTATAAAAAGTTACTTTCTTGGAGAACTGTTATTTTCTTCCATCCTTCCAGAAGAGGAAGAACAAAGCCTACCATCAGAAGAAGACACAAAAGTCAAGGCTTCTGTATTCAAAACCTCCAAACTAAATATGCAATGGTCTCAGGCCATGGAAGAGCATAAAAAGGATATTGAAAATCAAGTGAGAGAGGTGGAGGAAAAGTTGGGAAGAGGAATGAGAGCTTTTCAAGAAAATCATGAAAAGTGAATCAAGAGCTTGCTAAAAGAGACACAAAAAATGCTGGATGGAATAACACCTTTAAAAATAGACTATCTCGAATGGCAAAAGAGGCCCAAAAAGCTTATGAGGAGAAAAATACTTTCAAAACCAGAATTAGCCAAATGGAAAAGGCGATTCAAAAGTTTTCTGAAGAAATTGTTCTTTACATATTAGAATGGAACAGATCGGAGGTAATGGCTTTAGGAGAAACTAAGACATTACAAAACAAAATGAAAAGAATGAAAAAAAATAGAAGACAATGTGAAATATCTCATCGGAAAAAGAACTGACCTGGAAAATAGATCCAGGAAAAGAAATTGAAAAATTTTGGAACTGCTTGAAAGCTATGATCAAAAAAAGGGCCTGAAAATTATCTTTCATTAAGTTATTCAGGAAAACTGCCCTGATATCCTAGAACCACAGGGTAAAATGAATATTGAAAGAATACCCTGATCACATCCTGAAAGAGATATGAAAAGATCGACTCCTAGAAATGTTGTAGCCAAATTACAGAATTCCCAAGTCAAGAAGAAAATATTGCAAGTAGCCAGAAAGAAACAATTTGAGTAGTGTGGAAATACAATTAGGATAGCCCACAATCTAGCAGCTTCTACCTAAAGTCATTGAAAGACTAGTAGTACAATATTCCATAAGTCAAAAAATCTAGGATAAAAACCTCAACTCACCTACCTAGCAAAATTGAGTATAATATTTAAAGGGAAAAAAGGTCATCTAATGAAATAGAGGACTTTTAAGCATTCTTGATGAAAAGACCAGAGCAGAATAGAAAATTTAACTTTCAAACATAAGAATCAAGAGAAATATGGAAAGGTAAACAACAAAAAGAGAAATCATAAGGGACTTACTAAAGTTGAACTGTTTGCATTCTTACAGGGAAAGATAATATTTGTGAGGCCTGATACTTTTGTGAGTATTTGAGGAGTTGGAGGGATGATACACACACCCACACACACACGTTTATGTGTGTGTGCGCATATATATATATATATATATATATATATATATATATATATATATATACATATGTGTATACACACACGGAGGGCACAGGGTGAGTTGAATAGGAAGGGATGATATCTAAAAAAAAATTAATGAGAGAGAAGAATATATAGGCAGGAGAAAGGGATAAATGGAATGAGGCAAATCATCTCCCATAAAAGAGGCAATAAAAAGATGTTCAATGGAGAGGAAAATTGGGGAGGTGAAAGGGATAAAGTGAAGCTTACTCTCACCACATTTGGCATAAGGAGGGAATGACATGCACACTCAGTTTGTCATGATAATCTATCTTACACTACAGGGAAGTAAGGGAGAGGTGGATAAGTAGGGTGGGGGAGGAAGGGAAGGCAAATAGGAGGAGATACTAATTAGAATAAACACATTAAAGGAGGGACAAGGTCCAAAGAGAGAATAGAATAAATCTGGGGCAGGATAGGATGGAGGGAAATATAGTTAGTCTTTTTCAACATGACTATTATGGAAGTCTTAACAAAACCACACACATACAGCCTACATTGAGTTGCTTGTCTTCTCAGTCAGGATGGGTGGGGAGGGAGAAATAGAAAGAAGTTGGAACTGAAAGTTTAAGGAATGAATGTTGAGAATTGTTTTGAATGCAACTTGGAAATAAGAAATAGAGTAATGAGGTATAGAAATTTTCTTGTGCAACAAGAAAAGAGAGAAGATGGGGAAAAGGGAAGGGAGGGGTGTGAAAGAAGAGAGGGCAGATTGGGGGAAGAAGCAATCAGAATGCACAGTTTTTTGGGGTGGGAAAAGGGAGAGATGGGTAGAAAATCTGGAACTCAAAACCTTGTGGAAATGAGTATTGAAAATCAAAAATAAATAAATTTTAAAACTATGATTATGAATTTTTAATCTTAGGTATGTCACTACTTGGCACATAAATGAGAAATGCTCCCGCAAATCTCAGAACTGTACCACTGACTCAGAGAATAATGAAAGCAAAACATCTCACAAAAGAAAGGTTGTTGTGAATGGTAAGGATAATCAGCACCTCTAGAAAAATCTTGTGAAATAGCACTAGAGTCTTGTGCAAATTATTAAGAACAATAATACATGATAAAAAGGAAAAAACAAAGATAACTGACTGGAATTATGGTGAGTTAGGAAACACTTCCTATATAGGTCCAATTTAAGTAGGGACTTAAAGGACACTAAAGAAGTCAATAGACAGAAAAGTGGATAGGCATAAATAGAAAGCCAAAGATAATTTCCATGACTGGGACATATATGTGTAACACACAGGAGTCCTCCATCCCTAGATGGAAGAGTTCATTTTGGGAAGTAAGTTGTAGAAAAGCATAAAGACAGAGGCGGAGCCAAGATAGCAGAGTGAGAGCAACGACTCACCTAAGCTCGGACAAACTCCTTCAGGTACCTCTGAAAGGAGAATCTGACCAAATTTTGGAGGTGCCGAATCCAGTGGGAGACACAAGGTGACAGTTATGGAGCTCAGGTTGGACTGGAGGATCCATGGGAAGGGTCTGTTCCGTGGGGTGAGCCCACAGCGCATAGCGCAGCGTGGCCAGTGCAGCGGAGAGGAGGGGACCGGAGAAACCTGAGCAGAAGCCGGCAGAACCAGAGGAGCTGCACCGAAGAGGAAGACTACCGAACAAGTGAGTGAGAACCGCCGAACGCCAGATATCAGCGCAGCAGCTCCAGAGACCTTCAGCCCAAAGATCAAACTTCGGTAAGTCACCTACTTGAACTTCCGGGAGCCAGGATGGCAGAGAGATCAGTAAATGCTCTCTCCTCCCCGCTTGATGACCGTGAAAGAACCATAAAATATTTCCCCAGAAAAATCTCAGATCAACAGAAACAGCAAAAGGAGGCCAATAGTCTCATAACACCTGAGATGAGGAAAACAGCTAAGGGGGATTCCTTCTATGGTGGCAGAGGCAAACCAGAAGGACAGAGAACCCAGGGAAAGGAAAATTTGCACTAGGACCCAGGCAAGCCTCAGTGCCAGGAGAGGAGCCCCAGGAGGGGGGGGGAACACAGAGGCTCGCCTCAGCTGTCCAGGGGAATCAGAAAGACAATAGGGCAGCTGGGATTACCAGCCCCTGAGCTTGCCATTGCCTCAGGTCAGCTGGGGAGATATCTACTGTGACTAGACCACTCCTCTCCCATACTTAACAAGCTAAACCCAGGACTGATTGAGGAAACAGCAAACAAAAACCTGCTTTTAGCTTTTTCACACATCAGCTCAGCAAAAACTTCCCTAGCTTTGGACTGAAAGAACCAGAAGCCACAACACTCAATCAACATCATGAAGAAAAAGCAGAGGGCCGAAAGAACCATAGAATCTTTCTATGGGAATAAGGACAAAAACACAAACACCAAAGAGGTCAGAGTTGAGACTGTACTTCCATCTGAATCTTCAGCAGTTCAGTCCCTTCAGAAGGGACTATGAACTGCTCACAAGTACAAGCAGCTCTCCTGGAAAAGCTGAGGAAGGAAACAGAAGATAAGCTGGCCAATGATCTCAAAATTATTGAGAAAGAATTCACTGATGAGAACATCTCTTTGAAAAGGAAAATTGAACAAATGGAAAAGGAAGTTCAAAAATTAACTGGAGAAAATAACTTCCTAAAAGGGCAAATGGAAAAAGAAGTACAAAAATTGACTGGAGAAAATAGCTTCTTAAAAGGAAAAATTGGGCAGATTGAAAAGGAGATGCAAAACTTAACGGAAGAAAACAATTTGATAAAGATTAGAATTGGGCAGGTAGAAACTAATGACTCAATGAGACAGCAAGAATCAGTCAAACAAAATCAAAAGAATGAAAACATAGACGAAAATGTAAAATATCTAATGGGAAAAACAACTGACCTGGAAAATAGATCCAGGAGAGAAAACTTAAGAATTATTGGCCTGCCAGAAACCCATGATGGAGAGAAGAGCCTGGACAAGATCTTCCAGGAAATCATCAAGGAAAACTGCCCAGAAATACTAGATTCACAGGGCAAAATGGTCATCGAAAGAATCCACCGTTCCCCTCCTGAAAGGGATCCCAAACTCTAAACCCCAAGAAATAT
>JAQQSK010007102.1:0-14127 GCA_028658325.1 Potorous gilbertii
GGGGGAGAAAATTTTGGAACCCAAAATCTTGTGAAAATGAATGTAAAAAGTTAAATAAATTTATTTAAAAAAAATTCTTTTAGCAGTTGTATAGAGGTTGGAAAAAGGTGAAGCAGACTGTACAAGTGAAAAGTGATGAAGCCCAAAGTATTGGGCTATTGGTTGTGTCAGTAGGGAGCAGGGGGTAAGATGGGAGAGATGTTGTAAAGGTATACAAGACGAAATCTGACAACAAATGGGTATGCATAGTGAAGGAGAATCAAAAGCCAAGGACAAAGTTAAAGTTTTAAACTTAGGTGACTGGAAGGAAGGTAGTGCTGTAGGCAGAAATGGAAATTTGGAAGACAGATGGATTGGGAGAAAAAGGGAAAAACATGAGTTCAGTTTCAACTATTCTGAGTTTGGCTTATCTATGAGAATCTGAAATATCTTATAGGCAGTTGACAATTTAGGACTAGAGTTTAAGAGAGATATACAAACCACATGTGTAGACCTGGGAGTTTTATATCTTCAAAGAGATGTAAATTAAATGCACGGGTGCTAGTGAGAGTGAGAGATTATAGAAAGAAGGGAGCACTAGAGGACAGGAAAAGTTAAAGGAGATGGTACAAATGATGACCCAACTGAAGAGATAAGAAGGAATGGTCTGATAAGTAGAACTCTGGGATAATAGTGTCATAAAAAGTCAGAGAAGAAAAAGTAACTAGGAAGGGAGAGTGCTCAATATTGTCAAATACTGAATATTGATCAAGAAGGAAGAAGATTGGGGAAAGGGATTTAGATTTGGTAATTAAGAAACATTTGGTGAATTTGGGGGGAGCAGCTTTAGTTGAGAGATGAGGTCAAAAGCTAGATTCCAAAGAGTAGGGGACTGTTGATACAAAGGAAAGTATTAGCAATGAATTTAAACAACTTATTTTTTCTAGATCTTTGGTGTGAAAAAGGAAGGAGAAATGTAGAAAATAGCTTAAGGGAGTGATAGAATCCAGTGAAGGTTTAAGTATGGGGAAGGTATTGGTATATTTGTACATGCCCCTGAAGAAAATATTAGATAGAAAAAGACTGAAGATTGGGGGGTTTTCTCGTATGAAAAATCTGCTACAGAAAAATCTAGTGAGGGAAGCTGGCAAATAGTTTAGTAACTACAATGAGAGGTAGATGGGTATTTAGAGAAGACGAGTATGTCTGGTGTGAGACGTTTTCTGGGTTGTTTTCCATTTTTGCAGTTCACATACCACACAAATCTCACTTGTGGTTCCAAGAAGTTGTAGCAGGCATAATAGCCACACCCTACTAAGTCATTCTGGAAGATGAGCTAAACCAGTTTGAGAGTAACAGAGGGACCTCAAACCTGTTAGTGAGTTAGGGGAAAAGCTACATCAAGCATGCAAAAACTTTCCCAGCAGAAGAAATGGATGTGATCAATTTATTCTAAATGGAAGACATAGGTGGTAGAAGCAGGCACTGTAGACCACTTAGAGCTTTGAGAGATGCAAGATATTTGTCCCAGTAAATAGGCAGATGAAATTCAGTTTTATCCTGAAAATAATAATCCAAAGTGTTTTTATAATGCCCTGAAGGCTCTTTATGGACTAAAGACCTCAGTGTATTTCAAATACTCAGTGCTTATGCAGCCATCTTGATTAGTGATAAGGACTTGATCCTGGAAAGATGGGATGGACACTTCCATATCATTCTCAACAATCATCAACCAATGCTGAAGCCATTGACTATATACCTCAGGTTGAAGTCAATCCTTCTCTAGTCAAACTTCCAACTAAAGAAGAGGTTTTGAATGCCTTTAAGCTTCTCTTGTATGGCAAAGCACCTGGTACTGATTCTATTCCAGCTGAGATTTAAAAGGCAGGGCTTCCTCTGCTAATACAAAAACTGAAATGTTCTGGATTATATGGCAAGAGAAGATTATCTCCCAGGAGTTCAAGGACACCTCCATTGTCCATCTCTGTAACGAAAAGGAAATATGCTGACCTGTGACAATCACAGGGGTGACAATCTTAGTCATTGCCAGCAAGTTTCTTGCCAGAGTTCCCCTTAATAGACTGATCCTTCACCTGGAAGATGACCATCACCCCAAGAGCTAGTGTGGCTTCAGAAAAATCTTACGAGTAGTTTTTGGTGTTTGTTGCTTGACAATTTCAGGAAAAGAATAGAGGTCTATACACAACATTTATTGATCTGATCAATGCCTTTGATATCAGTCATGAGAGCTTGTTGGAGATCATGACAAAATTTGATTTTCTGGAGAAGTTCATCAATATTGTACCTCACTTCTGTGACAACATGTTTGCACAGCTCCAGGATAATGGACCATATTCTCATGCTTTCCCAGTCATCAACAGAATGAAGTAACACTGTATTCTTTCTCCCAAGTTTTTTAGCATGTTGTTTTCAGCAATATTGTCAGATGTCTTGAAAAAGGATGAAAATGGCATCTAGTTCTACTACCAGACTGATAGTAAATTATTTAACTTCAAAATAGTACAAGTCAAGACTAAAGTGGAAGAAGAGTTGATTGAGCACTCAGTGCAACTCTGAGGTGGAGGTGCAACAGAGGACGTATCCATTAACTGACATTTATACTCATTTTAGCCTGACAACTCCAAGAAAACAGAGTTTCTTCACCAGTCATCACTGCACCACCTCTAAATAGAGTACAGCAAATCAAGAAATTGTGGATGTTGTGAATAAATTCATTTTCCTTGGCAATATACTTTCCAGGGATATACACATAAATGATGAATTTGGCACATGCATCACCAGAACTAGTCCAGTGTTTAGGAATCTCTGAAGGAAAGCATGGGAAGAAAGAAGTATTATGATGCACACTAAACTGAAGGTCTATAGAGCCATTGTGCTAACATCATTTTATGCCTATGAAACCTGTACAGTCTACCAGTACGATTCCAGAAAACTGAATCATTTCCATTTTATTTGTCTTAGGAAGATTCTGAAGATTATTTGGCAAAATAAGGTACCAGAGTTTCTTTCTTGAACTGAACGGTCACACATTCAAACTCTACGGTAGAGAGCACAACTCTGATGGCTGGCCATATTATTTGAATGTCAAACTTATGTTTGCCTAAAAGGATATATTATGTAGAACTCATACAAGGCAAGGGCTCCCATGGAAATCAGAAAAGGTACAAGCACACTCTTATGGACCCTCTGAAGAATTTTGGAATACATTGTGAGACATGGGAGACAATGGCATAGGAAGACTCAGCATGATGTGTCTGCATCAAAGAAGGTGCTAAACTCTATGAGCAAAACAGAATTTCAGCAGTTCAAATAAATATGTGATGGACCGATTTAGAGACATCTCCATTTCAATTGTTCATATCAGTCATCAAATAGCTCATATCAGTCATGGTCAGACAAACATTCAAATATTCAAAGAGGGAAATGCCAATTGATTTACAAAAGTGTTGACTTAGTAACAAACAAAAACAATCATAGAAGGTCCTTCTGTTTTCCTAATAAAATTGTTTGAATAGTTCAAAGTAATCATGGTTCAAAGTTGTATTTAATGGTGGTTTATAATATTTTTTCAATCTTTTCTTCTTTCTTTTCCATATTTTTGAAATGAGATGCAAAACTGAAATTATCCACAAGTTTTTTTCCCCCAGTGCTAATTGGTAGTGTTTGCATAGCAACTATCTCAGCAATGGTAATATAAAAATATTTTTCCACTTGTTAAATTTCCAGTACAATATTTTAAAAATAAGCAATTTGCTCACCATAATAGAACAGTAAAAAGAAGTAGATTTAGTGTCTGTAGCAGTAAGCACCCTAATATACCCAGGATGACCTGCTAGCATAAGTTCTTGGATCTACTTTTCTTAAAGGAAAACAAATTTTAAGGGGTCAACAATTTTTAATTCAATTCACTAGTTCAAGGAAAAAATCAGCAACCTGAACTTTAAAAAAAATACAGAGAAAATATAAGTGGAACAATAAAGACCAGGGCTCTACTGTCTGAATCAAAGCAATATTGCTATACACTTTATATTTGCCCCTAGATTAAGAGAGCCTTTACATTTGAATAACAGGGGGCCTGAACATATGATTACTCAGAGTCTTGACCAGAAAAACACAAAATCCTTCTCATAAATGATCTCCCAAAGTAAAATACCAACTCAGAGTGTGTATGTATGCATGTATGTATGTATATATATATATATATATATATATATATATGTAGAGAGAGAGAGATAAATATAGATATATATATATATGCATGTGTGTATATGTATATATTTATATATAGTGTGTGTGTGTGTGTGTGTGTGTGTGTGTACTTCTCAGAGTCAAAAGGCATCATAACCCTAGTGACTCAGTGCCTAATTACAAATTAGCAAAAGGTGTGCAAGCCTTCCTCTAAGGAAGCCTCCCCTAAGGAAGCTTCACTTAATGGGCTCCATTTGAGGCTTATTAATGAACTGGGAAGAAGTTAAATCCCATTAACATTACAGTATCTATGTTAGTGGAAAAGAAAATAGTCTTAGAAAAGTAAATTATTTATAATAAATGTCTTTGAATTTCATTATACTAATTACTATTCATAATTAATGGATAAGTAGCATGGTTTAGTGTGTTAAAGACTAGTTTCAAAGTCAGGAAGAACTGAGTACAAGTTCTGCTTCTGACTACTGTCTGTGTGACCCTGGGAACCTGAGACATTTAAGTGCCTCCAGGCAACTCTCTATGACTGGCTTAAAGGTTAGGGATTTCCCCATACCAATGAAATCATAGATATGGACACACTCTTCTAAAAAAAATTAAAACAAAATAAATATTGAAACATGAACAATATTGAGATCTGACCCTGAGAAACACACCGCAAATAGCTGACCTACTTAAATACTACATATTCACAAAATTTCTTCTGCTACATTATATTGGGGTTTTGCTTAGGAGCCTAGGATTCCTGCTAATTTCAGTTAGAATGAAAAGCTTAGAAGGAGGATATGGTCATATTAAAAATATAAATGAATGAATGAAAAAGCATTGAGCTTACTATGTATCAGGCACTGTGCTAAGCTCTAGAACTACAAATACAGAAGCAAGTACAATCTCTTTCTTCAAAAAGTTTACATTCTTCTAATGAAGGAGACAATGATAGTCCTCTTTTCTATCACATTAATATGCCATGCTAGTTATAATAAGCTATACGTCTATAATTCCTTGAATAAAATTAAAAGTCAAAGTAATGATAAAAATATTAGACAAAAGGAAAGAAACTAGCGTGGGCAATAGTGACGGGGCAAGAAATCATGAAAAAGTGACATCTGACTCAGACTTTGAAGAATTTGGGATATGGAAAGGTAGAGTCATTTCCGGAGACGAAATATGATCAAACAATCATCACAAGTAACATTTTCAGGAATATTGGGTTGTTTGAGGGCATCATAAAAACACCTTGGATTATTATTACCATATGTGTGTGTGAGTTTTATATTATACATATTTATATATTTGTATTTTTATTTTCAGTTATATGTATAACTATTATGATACATATATATCACACTTAAAATATATATACTGTGTATATATGTATATATATATATTTGTAATTTTAAAAATATTATAAAATCTTCAAGTTGGCTATGGATGCTTACAAGAAAAATACTTCCCATGGTTGATAGGAA
This sequence comes from Potorous gilbertii, assembly GCA_028658325.1. Taxonomy (NCBI): domain Eukaryota; kingdom Metazoa; phylum Chordata; class Mammalia; order Diprotodontia; family Potoroidae; genus Potorous; species Potorous gilbertii. Next base: position 5,673 of record JAQQSK010007102.1, read on the forward strand.
GGATGATGATGTAATGTAATTGTCTCCAGGCTTTTTATGCCACTAGAGGAACCCACAAGATAAAAGAGGGTTAGCGAGGTGTTGCCATGATTAGAGTGCTAGGCCTAGAGTCAGGAGGACCTGGTTCAAATCTGCCCTCAGAATCTTACTTGCTGTATGACCCTGGTCAAGTTGCTTAACCCTGTTTGCCTTACTTTATCTCATCTGTAAAATGAGCAGGAGAAGGAAATGGCAAAACATTCCCACATCTTTGCCAGTAAAGCCTCAAATGGTATCAAGAAGAGTGGAGCATAACTTAAAAATGACTGAACACAACAAAATAGAGATTCTTCATGCAGTGAAATAGGTGGGGGAAAGAAGGTGGTAAAAATGAGCATGGGATGTTTTTATGACAGGCATACCTCAAGGTAGACAAGGGATGTTTTGGGGGCAAAGAAATTATTATTATAATGACAGATAACTCACATTTTTATAGCACTGTGTTATACAAGAACTAAATGAAGGCTCCAAAATTTCTCCTGTAAGATTGCTTGGGATACATCGTTAGAGCCAGCAAGATAATTCCGTTGTATCTTTAGGCTGCAGTATTTGCCCTAAGAAGTGAGTAATCCAAGTTTGAACAGAATTTGTCAGTTTCGTTTCATCCCTAGCTCTGCCATGATGTGTGTCATTTTAGGCACTTGATTCCCCCCAACCCCTCACCTCATCTATAAAATGAATGGATTAACTCATTTGAAAGATGAGGAGGTTGATTTTAATAATATTTAATTCCCTCTCAGCTCTAACATTCTACACTACACTTCTTTCCCCTTCTTTATTCTTTAAAAGCAAGATCTCCTATGGATGAATATGGAAACACAGACAGGGACAAAAGCAGACAGACAGAAAGAGAAAGATATAGAGGCAAGGATACAAACAGGGAAAGTGAACATTTATTAAAACAAATACAAGCAAGCAAACACAAAGAAGCATCAAGATAGTTCCTAATCTCAAGGAACTTACATTTCTGGTGAGGGAAGATGAGATAACATAGAAAAGATAGGTGGGAAGAGGGACATGGTATGATAGGAGGTAGATAGAAACTGATATGGATGCCTGGGAATTAAAAAACTGCATGGACTAGGGGTAGTGTCAAATCTGCACCTTGTGCCAATTCTTTCTTGACATGAAGGACTGGTAAAACTTTGAAGGGGTGCATTTCATAAATTTCTCTTGTTTATTCACTCCTCCCTAGAACTCTGAGAACTCATTATCTTGTACTCCTCCCCCCAAAAATGTTGTCATCAGCTCATTTATCTTATAAATCTGACTTGTCTACTCCACCTCAGGATGCAGCACTTCACCAAAAGGGGAAGTTACCCTTACAAGTGCTCACAGTCACAAGGCCTCAAACGTGACATGATGTTTATTTGTAGAACAATAGACAGAGAAAGAACTTCTGCCCAAACTCAAGAGCAGAACCCTCAAGTTCCTCTCTTCTAGAGTGCCTCTACCTTACCCTAGCCACTTTCGTAGCACTCCTGATTAGAGTGCTATCTTGGATGCCCGCCCCACAACACAAACACACACACTCACACACAAATGGCATGGAGGTTTAGTGCCTGACAAGATAAGGTAGAATGAGCTCTCACCTCTCAGAAGTGAACAACCCAGGGTCAGAATCTTCATTATATTCTGGAAAGAGAAGGAATGGATCATCTGAATAGTAGACATAAGAAGAAATGGATGGGAAAGTCAGTAAGTCAAATAGTACTATTAAGTACCTACTATGTGTCAGGAACTGTTCAAAGTATAGGGAATGCAAAGAAAAAAGAAAGAAAAAGCAGTCCCTGCTCTCAGGGAGCTCAGTCTAAATTGTAATATCTTTAATCATGGATACAGAGCAGCTCTTAGATCCTTGCCCCTATCTGCACACACACACACACACACACACACACACACACACACACACACATCCTAATGCAGAAGAGAAAATATGCAAACAGCAAAATCTTTTGAGTTATTCTATTTTTAATTAAAACATCTTTTCATTGACCCGTTATTATTGTGAGGTGAGGTAGGGGCAGAAATGGAGGAATAAAGAGACCTTTTTCTTTTTTATATGCCATGTTTATGGTGCCTAAGCTGCTTAATATAACTTTTTAAGAACAGCTTTGGGAAAAGGCTTGTGTACTGCAGGGCATTCATTGGCTTTTGGAGATAGACTGCACACTGGCTAATTAGACGCACAGTGCTGCATTTAAACAGCACTGTGCATGGTTTAATGGCAGCCATATTATTTTAGAAAAGAGCAGCGCTGTATGGAGCTTTACTGTAAATAGATTTTTTTAATGTCCTGGGTAATTAAGGAGAGTATTCAGTTTTTGGCCTATTAAAGAAATGAAACATATTGATTTACTGGAGGACACCTAAACATCTAAGATGGATTGAACCTTAACAAAAATAGTCGACTAGCAGCCTGGTTTCTGATTCTGTATGTGTGTACTTTCCCACTACACCCCTTTCCCAACAGATACAACGTAAATCCCTAATATAAAAGCAAAATGTTTGCCGTTTCATCTTATCCTTTCCTCTCTGTATGCAGAAAGTAAGGGCGACTAAGCTGAATCCAAGGTTGTTGAAGCTAATATGAGCTGGCAGTGTTGTGGATGCAAAATGATGTGTGGAAGATAAATGCTGAATAAAATCAGGTGGTTTCCTTGGAGCTGGAAGAGTTCGTTTCATGTGCTTCTAAACCAAACGAAATACATACACCTGACAACAGTTTCTTTGTTCCTCCCCTTATCCCACCCCACCCCAACACACCTCACCCCATATTCTACTTTTTAGAAAATATCCCCATCTCTAATAGAGCATATTTATCCTTTAGGTGTGAGATCTTCTAAGATCTCAGGTTTGCTCTAATATTCAATAAGTTATCACATTTGATTATAACTATAGAAGAAATTCATTAACCAGTCTTATCAAGGCCTTTGCAACTGCTTGAAAATCCTCTTTTCTACCTTCATCTTGTTCCCCATGGGGCATCCTCTCTCCTTTTGCCACCAATATGTCCTAAAGTACAAGTCTGGCTGTAACTCCTCAAACAAGTGACTTTAGTGGCTCCCTATTGCCACTGACTGGGATACGCTACAATTGCCTTTTTTTTCTGGCCTTTTAAAGTTCTTCATCATTTCACTCTAACCTACCTTTCCAGAATAATGAAGGATTCAAACACAGAGTCTGTGGATTCCATCCAAGTTGACAAAGAATGTCCTATAGCTGTGCTTTTGCAAAGACTATTCCCACAATCGAAGGAGGCTCTTCTCCCTCACCTCTATGTTTTGGAATCCTTATATATCTTCAAGGCTCAGTTCAGGTACCACCTGAGTTGAGAAGCTTTTCTTGATTCTCCCTGTTGTTCACAGTCACCTTTTCCCCAATATTACATTGCAATTCTTTAATAAACATTTTGTGTTTACTTATGAAACTTGTACCTCTAAGTCAATTTGTATAAGACTCTACTAATTTGCAGAGCTATGTGATGCAATGATCCATAATTGTGAGGGGCAGAGTGTGTAAGAATTTGGGAAAAAGATATATCCTGTTTTTCTGCCTTCTAGCTTCAAGATTTCCAGATTTTCTTCAGGTTGCTGAAGGGAGAGAAAGACTCTGGGAAGAAAATAATGTGTAGAGGAGCTGGCACATTGATTATATCCCTATTTCCAACTTCTGTTAGAAGCAGAGGTGGGCCCCGAATCCCCTGCCATGTAAGCAGTACACTGGGCAGTATCTGAGTGAGAAGGAGCTGGTCACCCACTCCCCAAAGATGGCCTGACGTCCCATCCCGGGACAAAGAGAACTGAGAATAACCTTCAGAGAAAGTAATTGAGTCAATGAGAGCTGATGAGATTGGCCCCAGGGATGAAGAGTTACTCTTCTTGTCTGTTTTAGGTCTTGTGGCCTCTCTGGTGGTATATTGTGGTAGCCTATACTATTGTTGTAGGTTGTGCATGGATGCTCCGAGTTCCTGTCTTGACAAATCACCACTAGAATAAAGTGATTTGGTGGATGCTTTTACTCCTTGTCTCCACTGGCCACCTTGAAAATAAAGGGACTATGAATTCCTTATCTGTGGCTCCACTGTCATTCTGTAGTCTGCCCAAATCCAGTGTGAACTTGTCTGAAGTTGAGCTACGGTGGTACAACTGTTTAGTACTATGTTTTCTCATCAGTATACTTTAGTTTTAGTTGCTATCAACACACACATACATATGTGTATATGTACTGTGTGTGTATATATGTATGCATATGCATATATATGTATATACATATATTATTTATTTATATATACACACTCATTCTACATACATGCATAGTACATATACATATACACACAGAGTTATCCCTTCCACATTGAAACTTTTCCCATCACAGTTACAATATATCATGGATCAGCATAAGAAATTAAAGATGGATTTTGGGGGGAGTTTTACAGAAGGCACAGTTGACAGGCAAAGGCCAGCAGAAAACAGAAAACATTTAGAAACTCAGAAATGCATGAAATACATACATATATATATAATATAAAATCAACATAATTTATGGTTTAATAACATGATAATTCAGGCTTCTTCTCTGGTATGATACACAGGGCCAAAAAATTTTACATGGATTTTCTGGATCATGGGGGCACTTCATCAACCCCCATGCTGTGAAGGTGCATTTGCTGCATCTATCTATTACTTGTAAAAATAGCATTTGGTGATGGGAAGAGAACTGAACCTTGAATATGTAGCTTGATAACACTTCTTCACCATTAAAGCATAGCAATCAGGAGCTTACCTTGAGCAGAAGAATTATCTCTAGATTATGAACATGTAAGGGAAGAAATACACACAATTTCAGCCTTGTACTATTTCTCTCAGGAGAGCAAAGTGTTCAGCCTCTAGTGAATAAAAGTTTCCTTTGGAGGGGGGTAGGTAGTAGAGTTTCTAAAAATATCTATTTATGCCTCTCCTTGAGCTACATTTGTTTTACATGATCTCTTTTTTAAAATTATTTTTTATTTGTTTTCAGTTTTTCTACAATCATGTCCATATATTTATCAACCCTTCCCTCCCCCTCCTTTTTTCTTTCTTCCCTCCTCTCTCTCCGAGATGGCATGCAATCTTATATAGGCTCTACACATGCATTCTTATTAAATACATTTGAACTTTAGTCATGTTGCATAGAAGAATTAAAATGAATGGGAGAAATCATAAAACAAAACAAAACATAGCACAAGAGAAAATGATCTTCTTCATTCTGCAATTAAATTTCACAGTTCTTTCTCTGGATGTGGAAGGCATTTTGCCTTGAGTCCATTGGGAAGTTTTTTAGGTCCTTGCATTGCTATGAAGGGTTAAGTCTACCAGAAAAATTCCTCACACACTGTGGTTGTTGCTGTGTACAAAGTTCTCCTGGTTCTGCTCCTTTCACTCAGCATCAGTTCATATAAGTCCTTCCAAGCCTTTCCGAAGTCTTCTGTTCATCATTTCTTATAGCTCAGTAGTATTCCATTCCACTCCATTCATATACCACAATTTTTTCAGCCATTCCCCAATTGATGGACATCCCCTTGATTTTCCAGTTCTTGGCCACTACAAAGAGAGATGCTATAAATCTTGAGTTACATTTAGAAAGACCCATACAGATGCAAATTATTCTGAAAGGTGGATCACAGATTTCACTAGATGATCACAGGGATTTACAATGTAAAAATCTTTAAGAACTCCAGGGATGTTTCTGGTGACCTCCTAATTCCTGAATTTGGTAGTCTTTTTGTCACTCCACATTTTCTTTGGCTTTAGTGCAGTTTTTGACTATATTAAAAAATCCTTTCCACTAAATTATTATGACAATAGTAATTTCTAAAATATTTTGGCAATCTCATCAGCTCTCATGGACTCAATTACTTTCTTTGAAGGTGATTCTCAGTTCTATTTGTCCAGGTCTAATCTCTCTCAAAGCTTCTAACCTTGTACTCCAACTTTCTATTGTCTGTCTTCAACTGAATGCCCCCTCTTAAACTGAAAATGTCAAGAATTGATCTTAAAATTTTTGCCCCCAATTCTCTCCTATCTCTTATTTCCATGTTATAGTTGAAGTCTCCATTGTCCTCCTAAGCATCTAGAGTCAAAATCAAGATATCATATTCTACTTCTCAATCTTTTTCACCACCCTCAGTATATAATCCATTACCAAAGGTACCACTCAAACGTACCATAGCATGTCTTATAAATATGCCTGTTATCTTCTCTGATCCCATCACTATCCTGGTTCAACCTCTCATTACCTTATATTTAGACTACTGTGTGAGGCTATTGGTGGGTGTTTCTCAATCAGTTCTCTCTTCACTCTAGTCCAGAGGTGGAGAACCTGTAGACTCATGGCCAACATGGCCTTTTAGGTCCTCAAGTGATCTCATTTGATTGAATCAAAACTTCACAGAACAAATTTACTTAATAAAAGGATTTGTTCTATAAAACTTGGACTAGTTCAAAGGTTGCACCAGGCCACATGTGGTCTAAGGCTGCAGGTTCCTCATACTTGCTCCAGTTCATTTTCCACTCAGCTGTCAATTGGTTATATATAAAATATGTCTGACCACTCCAAAGACTCCTTAATACCTCTAGGACAAAATATGAAATCCTCAGAATTGGAATTTAAAGTCCTTCATAACCCAGTCCTCACTTACACTTTTATACTTCTTGAAAATTACTTCTACATAACACAATCCCTGCTGCAGTCATTTTTCCTTTGTTGACTTCTCATCCTTTGTTCAACACTTCAGTATATCTGAAATTGATTGTCTTCTCTTTTTTTCTTTAGATGGTCATCTTTATCAGTCTCATTAATTCTGACAATATAAAGAACCCTCTTTATGTAGGTGACTGGCAAACTTATATCCATATTCTCAACCTCTCTTTTATGCTCCAGGACTGCATCTCTAATGACTTTCTAAACATTTCCATTTGACTATCCCATTGCATATTACTCATCTAAGAATTGAATTCATTTTCAAAATTAGTTTTATTGTTAGAACTTTAAGACTGCTTTCTATCCTGTCAACAATACTTCAAAAACATAAGAGTACTTCACAGATATAAAGGCCATTTTCTATGGAGCCTTTCTTAAAATGATAAGTAGAATCTGTCTAAACCCAGGAGCAAGCACCCTCGGTAATTGGGATGAACTAGACACTTTCCAATAAGATCAAGGGTGAAGCAAAGATATTCATCATAGCTATTATTATTCAACATTGTATTAGAAACGCTAGTTATTGCATTAAGATAAGAAAAGAAAGGGTGAACCAAACAAGAGGAAGTCAGGCTCAGAGGGAAGCAACCCTGATTCCTGCCTTCCAAAGGTCATCCATTTGTTCTTCATGTGGTGTGGTGGTTGTGATGTATCCTGCTTGGCCTGAGGTATAAGAGATGGGCAGAAGATTCTATACCATCTTGTAACAATATTACTCCAGTAGTAAAGTGAAGTACTCCAAGCTTTCTAGCATGGAGGATGGTGACTTAAACCTTCAGTTTAGAAAGTATCCTCCCAGAATCTCTTATAGGGTTATAGCATTTGTGATGGTGCTATTTATGACTGGCACCTTTCCAATTGTTCTAGGTGCTCTAGGGTTAACTGACTATATAGCAAAAGGAAGAAGAGAAAGGGGGGAGGCCAAACTACAGTATCCCTGTCCTGATCATTGGGATTCTGGTATTCTTGCCAGGAAATCTACCTCTTATACATTGTCACTATATGTCCAAAGACTACAGAGGCTATTATTATGAGTATATTCAAGATTTTGATGATTAGCATCTACTTTGGTCCCAAAGAAAGCAATTGCTGTTGGAAATAAGCTTAGCACTAAAAAGTTGAACCTATGGAAATCTAAATACTAGGGAGTCAGAGAATTTTCTAGCTCTGCAGCTATTTTACCAAGGACATTTCTAGGCTTTCTGGGATCATTCCAAAGATGTTAACTGAGTTTGTGATTAAGAGAAATAGGACATTTTTTCTTCTCTAAATTTATCTAATTTAAAGTACGGAAGAGGCAGCTTTTCAATATACTCAGAAGAGGTGCAGAAACAATAATAGAATCATTCTGAGAACAATTTTTTGTAGATTATGTGTAGATTGTGTCCTTGTTAGACTGAGGTTCATCACGGAGTTGACTGGATTGTGTTGAATTTTTCTTTTGCAGCAGATTTCAAAGACCATCTAGAGAGTTATGGAGAAATGTAGGTATGTCTGTATGAGGTCAGGATATTCTGTGTTCATATGTTTCATTTAAGGGATGATTTTTTTTGACTGGTTGGCAGGATTGCTTATTTTTTTTATTTTTATTTTTTTTAATTTATTTTAAAATTTATTTAACTTTTTACATTCATTTTCACAAGATTTTGGGTTCCAAAATTTTCTCCCCATTTGT
>JAQQSK010007103.1:0-14127 GCA_028658325.1 Potorous gilbertii
AGCTTTTGAACCTCCTTTTCCATTTGGCTAATTCTGCTTATTTAAAACATTCTTCTCCTCATTGGCTTTTTGATCCTCTTTTGCCAATTGAGTTAGCCTATTTTTCAAGGTGTTATTTTCTTCAGCATTTTTTTGGGTCTCCTTTATTAAGGTATTGATCTGTTTTTCATGCTTTTCTTGCATCTCTCTCATTTCTCTTCCCAGTTTTTCCTCCACCTGTCTAACTTGATTTTCAAAATCCTTTTTGAGCTCTTCCATGGCCTGAGCCCGTTGAATATCTATTTTGAATGTTTGGGATACAGAAGCCTTGTCTTTTATGTCTTTCCGTGATGGTAAGCATTGTTCTTCCTCATCTGAAAGGAAGGGAGGAAATATCTGGTCACCAAGAAAGTAACCTTTTATGGTCTTATTTTTTTTTCCCTTTTCTGGGCTTTTTCCCAGCCAGTTACTTGACTTCTCTATTATTATTTTTGACTATACTTTCCTCTGTATCACTCCTTATCTTGCCATGTTTCTCAGAATTCTTCATACTTGTTCATCCTTATGATGCAAAAACTTTTACATCTGTGCATTTATCTGAATAGCTTTTAGATCGTAATGTAAAAAAGGAACAGTATGGTACAAGATATATGGTCCAGCCTTAAGGAAAGGAAGATAAGGGTTCAGGTACTGCCTGTGGCATAGATTAGCTGTGTCATATAACCTCTTATTGTTCTTATTCACATTTCTATAAGTTACAGATATATTGTCTGTGTGTTTTGGGTGGAAGAGGTTTCCATAGTGGGAGTTCCATACCTGAAAAAAATAATAGGTTTATCAGTTCTACTTCCAGGTACTCTTCCAGCACTCTTGTCCTCATTTTCATTCTTTTTTTTCAGCCACTGTCCTATTCAGACTTCAGAACTTTTTATCTGAACTATTGAGATAGCCTCCTTAGTGATCCCTCTTCTGTCCCTTTTTCCTCTTAACATAACCTCAACATAATTGCCAAAGTGATCTTCTTTAGGCACACACTCCTTTGCTCAAGAACCCTATTGCCTTTAGGATAAAATATAGCCCCCTCCATTTGTTACTTAAATTCCTTTACAGTCTGCCTTCAGTCTACCTTTTGTACTGTATTTCATATTACTTCTTCATGGTCTGGTTCAGCCAAACTGGATTATTTCTTGAATTCAGCATTCCATTCCCATATGACGTGCATTGACAAAAGCTGACCTTTGCATCTGGAATTCATTCTCTTCTCACCTCTGACTTTCTGAATTTCTATCACTGTCATCTTTTAATGCCGCATCTTGTCTAAAGCCCTCATTTATCTACCCAATCAGTGAGCTCTCCATCCCTAAATTTTTATGTGTGTATATATATATATATATATATATATATATATATATACACACACACACACACACACACACATATGTGCATACATACATACATATAATAGTGTCCCTACTCTTTGAGAAACAAGTACTACGTATTATATTATGTACATTAATGTTTTTAAATTTTATTTTAATTATATTTTTTGCCAGCATTTATAGTATAGACAACAAATGTATAGAAACTCTGAGAAAGAAGAGATCAAAGTGGACTCAGGTGATTGGGGAAGAAAGATTTCATGGCAAAGGTGATATATAAAGTAGTCTTGAAGGAGGGTATTTCCAATGTGAGGCTTTAGAATCACAATGCTGTAATGGAAAGCCGGGCCCTAGAGAACTATGATTATGTTGAATATCCGCAATGTGGGCCAGGTGAAAAACTAGTAAGTACTCAGGACTTCAAATACGTGCTTCAATTGAATATCAACTATCAGGCTGGAAAGCATATGTCAAGGCGTATCAGAGGCCTTTGTAAACAATGGATCAAAATCCATACGCAGGGATCAGAACCAAGACCTCAGGACTGAGGTTTCCTAGCTAAAAAAGCAAAAGGCCACCAATTCAGCATTTCTCTGATGTTAGTACCTCACATTTATTCTCTAACTCACTTGCTGGGAACCTTGGTTATTCTCTGTACTTGCCTTTTTTCTCCTCCGTCCTGAGGTGTTGGCCTCAGTTCCATATCTATAAAATGTCAAGTTGGACTAGATGCTCTTTCAGTCTAGATGTTTGATCCCTTGATACTGGAATTTCACAACTTGTAGCTATATAGCTTCATTGAAAAGCCTTGTATTTGTTTTAAAATCTCTCCCTCTCACTATTCCCCTTCCTCCCCGTCTAAAATATTCCAGTAAAACAGATTCCCACATTGGCCTACAAATGTATGTCTCTTTTTCAGTCCAAGTTAATCACCTGTTTGTCGGGAAGTGAGTAGCATGGCTCATCTTCATTCTTTTGGACTCATGTTTATCATTTTGTAATGCTATTGGCTGTGTGATTCTGATGTGTTTCATAGTTGTTTTTTCTGTAATGTTATCATTGTACAAATTGTTCTCCTGATTCTGTTCACTTTCCTCTCCATCATTTTATAGAGGCCTTCCCGGTTTCTTTTGAAGTTATCCATTTCATATTTTCTTATGGCAGTATAAAATTGTGATATATGAATATATGATGTATCACAGTTTGTTCAATCTCTTCCCCATAGAAGCGTCACCTCTTTGGCTACCACAAAAAACACCACCATGAATATTTTTGTCCATGTAGATCCTTTTCCTCTGTGATATTACTTAGTCAAACATTATGCACATTTTAGTTTCTTTTGGGGCATAGTTCCAGATTGCTTTCTAGAAAGCCTGGACCAATTGGCAGCTCTGTCAGCAGTGCGCTAGGGCACCTCCTTTGTCATTGCCTCCTGAAATGTGTCTTTTTCTGCTTGTGTCATCTTGGCTAGTTTAATGGGTGTGAAATGGAACCTTGAAACCTTCTGTGGCTCCCTGTTGTCTTTAGGGTAAAGTACTAAATACGAAGCTTAGTATTTAAAGTTTTCTACAGTTTTTCTCCAGCATACTTTTCCAGGCTGATTTCTGTTACTCTTCTTTACACACACACACTCCGAAGTACACAAGACTACTATCACCTAGATTGCACCATTCCCTCTTACTGCTTCCTTCGTGGTGCTACCTTACTGTTCACCTCCTTTATTGAATCCTTCCCCAGGTTGTTAGTACCCTTTACTTCTTGAAATTATTTTGTATTTACTTAATTTGTGTACATTTTGTGTTATCCTAGCCCAATCATCTTTCTTAGTGCAGACTTCATTTTTGTTCCTGCTTTCAGGAACACATGGTACACAGGAAGAGCTTAGTAAATTTGTTCAGTTGTATTTAGGAGCCAATGTTGCCACATGGACGTCACAGTACAGCATTTGGGTGAAAGCTTGGTGAAGGAAACAACATTAGTCAATCAAAAACCAGATTTCCAGTGTACATTTTTAGGTATTAACAAGAACATTTCAGAAAAAATTGCTCCTGTAAAAGTTGATTTTAAAAAATCTTCTTACTATAACACTTTAAGGTTTTCAGAATTCTTCCTTATAACAATAACAGTAACAGCAATACTAACAAAGGCTAACATAGGTATGTCATCCTCATTTACATTTCACTTGGTGGGAATTAAGACTGGTAAAGTCACTTGTCAAAGGTTCCGGGGCTAGATATGACTCTGGATTTCCTAACACTTAACACTTGTTACTAAGTTGTTCTTACATTTTACTAATAAAGTCAGTCAGAATATTTTGTGTGTAGTAGCTTATAGTATTTTTCTTACCTGGAGATGTTGATTGGACAGTTCTTTGTGATGATGTTGACTTTATAGAATTAACCGTACTTGGAGGACAATCTAGATTAGAGCACAAGAAAGTACTCTTCTTATACTTATTTTCATCATAGTGCTCATATTTTTTAAGGTCTTCAGTTTCATATTTAAAGCCATTCTGGTGGCATTTGAAAATGCATATTTTATTTGATAATATTTGCAGATCTCATTTTTTTCTCTCAAAATAGTTTATAATATGAAACTTCTTCCATATGCCAAAAATCGGCCTCACAATTTCCTGAGGTTAAAAAAAAAGAAAAATATAGTTCAGAGTACAGTCTGTATAAAAACAATAAACTGCAGCATGTATAAATTTAGTTAATGGCATTTCTTCAGAGTTAATAGTATTCATTTTTCCAGTCTTATAGGTCTCACTTCATTGCTAAAATTGTGAAGGTAATTTCATCGCAAAACATCAAATTTAGTTAGTTTTTTAAAAAATTTCATTTGTGATATAAAAATCATGAAAATATATTAGTGAAGATAAAAGTAAGTTTTCTGAATGAAAATACATTTAAACTCTTACCTTTTAATAAGTAAATTAAACCCCCCTCATCCTGACCCTTTTGAGCAAATTGTGTAGCAAGCAACTAGTTTCTCATTTCTTTTCCTTTTTTTAAAAAAAAAAAGATTCTTATTCATTTTTGTTAACCTTTTCCCAATTATATGTAACAATTTTTTTAACATACATTTTTAAAAATTTGAGTTCCAAATCCTTTCCTTCTCTCTCTTCCCTCCTCCTTGAGAAGGTAAGCAATTTGATATCAATTATACATGTGAAGTCATAACATTTCCATATTATCCATATTGCAGAAGAAAACACAGTAAAAAAAAAAGAACTTGTTTCTAACGTCTACGGGAATAAGTGAATGCTGCTGCCAATGTCTACTTCACTCCCAAGACTTTTGAGGCCTAGTCAGGAACTCCTCCACCAACCTCTAGATCAGAAGTCAAAAACAGACAAAACCATTTTTCCCTTTAGTTATTTTCTGAGCTTTGATCATCTCTAATAGTGCAGAGCTATCAAAGGTATTTAAAGCCTTGAGATGACCCGTAAGTTATATTTTAGGAAGATTAACTTGGTATGCAGGACGATTTAGATGAAGTACTAGGAGATACTTAAGTCGGAGAGGCCATTTAGAAAGTAGTTCGTGTGTTAAATGATGTGTGACTTTGGGAATGCAAATGGGAGAGACATGGTGGTATGATGGAAAGAATACTTACAAGAGAGGAGAGATCTGGGTTCAGATCCTACCTGTGATAGATACTAGTTGTGCAGCTATGGACAAATCACTTAACCTCTTGAAGTCTTGAGTTTCTACATTTGCAAAATGGGGACAAAAATACCTTTTTATATCAAGCTGAGATTTATTTTACTGTTTTAAAAACAATGATAAAATAGACTCAACCATAATTCTCAAATGAGCTAGAGAGAAATGTAGCAACCTTGGAGTTATCTCTGACTCCTAGTTCTCCTTCCTGGCATTTCCTCCCCTCCTACCCCCTCAAACATCTTTCACACAGTTGCTAAAGTGATATTTCTAAAGCACAAGTTTGACCATAACACTCTCTGTTCAATAAGCCTTTAGCCCTGTTATTTGGGAATGAAATCGAAGCTTATTTACATTTAGAGGCCTTTGTCTTCTAGTTCCATCCTGCCCTCCCAGGATTATTACACATTACTGCCTTCTAGTATTCTTTGATCTTCTTGCTGTCCTTTACATTTGATTATTCTACCTTCTTTCTCCATGACAAACTCTTATGCTTAGAAGGCACTGTTTCCTCCCCTTTACTTTTTAAAATCTCTAGTTTCCTTCAAAACTCAGCTTGTGCTGTCTCCTACATATGCCACATTTCCTTATCTCCTGGCTAAACCTCCCAAATTACATTGTAATGTAGTTCATACATACTCATATATACATGTTTTGTTATTCTAGTAGCTGATAGTAAGTTAGTAGTACATAGGAACCATTTCATTGTGGTCTTTGTGTAGACAGAAAAGCTGAATCTCACATTGGAGAAATGACTTAACCCAAGGTCACAGATCTAGTTAAATGGTGCCACTGAAAGGAGAATTGGTTTAATTTCATGTCAGTGACTGAATTTAGAATATTAGAATCACCAGGAATGGCAAAGGTTATCTTCGTCCATGCTTTAGAGTGCAAAGTGAAAAGAAGGGCTTTGAATAGCTACAGAGTCATTATCCAGGGATTTTGGTGTGTGTGTGTGGGGGGGGGTGTCTAAACACTTGGGACTTGGAAAAAGAATCCAAAGATTGTAGATGACCATATACTTTTCTCCCAAAAGAATAAAAATTTGCCTGGTTTATAATTTTCCTTAGTGCCCCAGTATTGACAGCCTTTGTATTTTCCTTGTGCATGTTCTGTGTACCGTATTGGTATCTAAAATAAACTTCTTGGGAGCAGGGAGCAGAGACGCTTTCATTTTATCTTAGTAGCCCATCACCTAGAAGAGTGTTTGACATGTAGATACTTACTAAAATTCTTGTTCTTTTTTGAATTAAGACAAATGGGGTCAGGAGAACTGAGTGTTAAGGGCATTTATGCATGACACCATCTTCCCCTTCTCCCCTATAACATTAGTATGGGGGACAGGGACCAAAGAATTAGTTGTTAATCTGACTCAGATTATTTTCAGATAGATTATCATTGGGCTAAGAAATAGGGCATGATCTAGTCAGTCCTTAGATTGATAGGCTCTAGAACTGGAAGTCTTTAGACGTTTTTAGACTTCTCATCTTTTAGGAAACTTCAGGACCTGATGGTAACTTGATGAAGGTCAGAGATAATAGCTGAGGCAGGGTTTGAATCCGAGTGTAATGATGATAATCGCTGTTCTCTTTGTAATACATTGTACTGGTTTTCCTGGAAGTTGCAGCTGTGCATTTTTAATATTTTAGTGGAAACTCCTTCAGTAGTAGAATTTTTTTCCCTTTAACAACAATGACAACAACAAAAAAAATCTTTCTAAAACACAACTTGTCTTCCACTTACATATTCTTATGTGTATATGTTGTTTTATATGTGACTATAATCTGCTTATTATATGATGTGTGTGTGTGTAGTTCACAGAATGCAGTTTTGTGTTTTCAAAGTTAACAGAATCACAGAGTCTCATTTTTGGAAGGGACTTAGATTGGGGAGAGCAGATTTTAAAAAGTTCCAAAGAAGAATGGAAAAGTGCTGACGAATTAAATTCTACTGGGAAGTCAGGCTAGGAGGGATGAAAAGTTCTCAAGAATTAATACTCAGAACAAAGGGTAAAATAATTGTAATGTGGAGGAAAAGAGGAAGTAATGTGGGTCCGTAAGAACCTCCCCAACCAACTTAGATGTATACAGAAGATGGGAAGGGAGGGCACGTAACAGAAGATGACTACAAAAGTGTGTCACAGTATTCTAACAATGGTGTCAAGAGCACTGAAGTCTCAGAGTCGGCTTGGTGGGTGCTAAGGAAAGCTAAGACCACAAAGATGTTTTCATGGGGGTATTTTTTTATTGGGGAAGAGAAAGGGAGATCAAAGAAGGGCCAACATGACTGCTCTGGGTAGATAGGATGACTATAACTGGCAACAGAAAGAGAAAGTTGCTCAGTTTTTATTTTGATTCTGTTTTTTCTGCTAAAGAGAATGATCTTTGAATTAGAAAGGATGAAGCAAAATAGATAATAGGAATTTGACACTCAAGATAAGTAAGGAGATAAGAGCACCTAACTGTTCTTTGTGAAGTTGAGGCCCCAGACTGAGAGAACTGGCAGGTTTTATGGCTGGGATGCAGTCAGTCATATCTGAAAGATCATAGATAATGAATGAAGTATGCAGGACTGCAGACTGACAGATGTCCTGATTTTTTTTTTCAATTTTATAATCGACAGATCAGTGAGTTTGCTTTTGATTTTCTAGCAGAATTGGTAGAAATGAACTTCCCAACCTTGAGTTACATATACTCCTAGGGGATATGGGAAGCTGAGGGAAGAAACATTGAATATTTAGTAAACAATTACATCATGCTATTGAAATTACTCATATATACATATACATATATATATATATATATATATATATATATATATATATATATATGCTAATTTCTAGAATTCATTTTCATTCACATTGATCTAGGATAGAAATTTTATGAAAGCTAGCCTTAAAGACAGAAAAAGATTTAGAGAAGTTTTCTAGAATGTCTTATTAGAAATAGTGAATAACTAGAAAAGGAAGCAGTAATCCCTGAGAACAGGGCTAGAGCAGTTTCATCAAGAATTAGTTATTCCAGATAACCTTGATATCTTTTTTTATTTAAAAACAGACACCTCCATGTAAGTCAAATGAATATTGTAAATAAGATTTGCCTAGATTTTAACAAAACATTTGATAAAAACCTGTTTTTGTGTAAAATATGAAGAGATTTGAGCTAGATTGTGGATTTGGAATTGGTTAAATGACTGTGAAAGGAAGTTTCCTCAGCAGAGTACTTCAGGTATTGGGGGCTGGGTACCCTTGGATAACATTGTTATCAGTAATCTGAAATAGATATAAATGGTACTATTTTCAAATTTACTGATGCCACAAAATGAGAGAACTAGCTTACACAGTAGATAACATGATTTGTTGAGCTGAAATCTAAGAAAAAATTTTAATAGTTAAGAAAAAAGAAAGATAAAGTCTTATGCTTCAATTAAAAAAATCAGCTTCACAGGCATAAAATGGGAGAGGCATATTTAGAAGTTTGTCAGAAAAATATCCAAGAGTGTTAATGGTCTGAAAGCTCAGTATGAATTGACTGTGTGGCATTGCAGCCAGAAAAAACCTGATGTGGTCTTGAGGCTGCATAAAGTGAATCAGGAAAAGGAAGTTATAGTTCTGTTATACTTTGCCCAAGTCAGATGACATCTAGAGCATTGTAAAATAGTTCTTGGTACCACATTTTAAGAAGTGTCCAGAGGGAGGATGTCATATGAGTATCAGTTGAATGTGATTTAGATATGTTAGCCTAGAAAAGAAAAGATTTTGGGTGGAACTGATTTTTGTGTTCAGGAGGCTGTTTTCAAGAAGAATGATTAAACCTGCTTTGTTTAGCCCCAAGAGAACGTAACTGAGAACAGTGAGTAGGAGTTACTAAAAAAAATTAAGAGCTGTTGAAGGAAGTGATGGGTTCACCTCCATTTCATATTTTCAAGGATGATTGGATAATTTTTAGGGTGGGTTATAAAGAGTAGTTGTTTTGCAGATGTATGTGGGACTAGATGGTTACTGAGGTCATTTTACCTCCAAAATTCTTTGATTGTATATGATCTCAGAGACCATCCAGCTGAAGACAACTATCTAGCTTTTCTAGACTAAACATCCCCCTTTCCTTCACCAGACTTCATCTCAAGGATCTTTCTATTTTTATCCACAACATTCTACAAGGCATATTCTAGTCAATATGCACTAGTCAGTTCTTGTTGGTTGACTGTCTTTATGTTGATTAGCTCAAGTCCTAAAACCTCCTAAATTATATGCCTAATCAGTCAAAAGAATTCATTCTAACTATCCACACAAGAAAAAGCAAGTTGTTGAAGAATGCCTACTCTCCAAACTATGTAGCTGAATGGGCAGTTCATTGAGCTGATCCATCAGTACAGATATCTTGGGCACTGCACATAGAAAAATGTATTGGACCTACTAGTAAAGTATAGGAAGAAGAATAGATTGCATATGTGAAAATGCACAGTGTTTCCATTTCTCTCTGCAACAAAATTACACTTTTTCTTCCAGCAGTTCTATGACTATGAGTTGTGCAATAACATCAGTCTCAAAGGGAAAGAAATTGTATATCACCTAGATGAAAAAGGTGAATGATGGCTGCAAATAGACTCTAGTATATTAGCAAAGATGAATCTCATGCAAAATATGTCATAATAGCAAAAGTGTGATTGTTAAAGTAGGTGGACTAGTCATATAGTTTGCTGGCTTCATTGGTACTCTAGTAACATCAAGTAACTTCAGCAAAGTCCTCCAGCTCATTGAATGGACCCCCCCTTGTGATCCTTTGTGATTCATTTACGGGGAATATCAACAAGTTACACTGATATGAATGGGTTGTGATTTGCATCACTGGAGAGGGTTACCCACTTTGATTGGAGCACAGGTCCACTGAAGCATCCCTATTTTATGACTTACCAATATGAATTGGTATTATTAAACTGCCCAACCATTTAAAGTTCAGGTAATGCTGAAGGGAGTGGAGAAGAAGGAATAAAAGGAGGAATGCTTTTATTCCTTCTCTTTTAGGCAGCCAAAATCTGTTCCTTGGTCCACACATACCTTTAGAGCATATAAGCATATGATACAATTCTCTCTTTGACATTATAAGTCCTCCACACCTTCCTACCTTAATAGTTGTACCTCTTACTCCCTTCTCTGATCCAGTGACAGTGACTTTTTTGCTCTTCCTGCCATTCAATACTTTATGTCCTCACTTGGTACATTTTCATTGCCTGTCCCCTATACTTGGAATTCTCTCCCTCCTCATTTCTACCTCCTGGCTTGCTTGACTTCAAATTTCTGCTAAAATCCCCCCTTCTTCTGCAAGATATCTTTCCCAATTTTCCTTTAACATTAGCACCTCTCCAAGATTATTTCCAGTTTGCCTTGTATATATCTTACTTGTACATAGTTATTTATATATTTTCTCCCCTATTCAGCTGTGAGCATTTTATGGGAAAGAATTGTTTTTATTTTAGTGCTTTACAAAGGACTGGGAACATAGGAGATACTTAGTAGATGTTTATTGTTTACTTAAGCTAGTTAGTATTTGCCAGCATGCCCTTGTCTTTTCCGTTTCTATCAGGTTTGGTTTCTGGGACATAGTCACCTTTCAAGATAAGAGCCTTAGTAATAAGAATAAATGAGAATAAGAATATTATATCATAATTATCATTATTTGTACCAGGCCCCCACTTATATGATGTTCTATGGTTTACAAAGAATTCTGCTTATTCTGTGAAGTATATTCTTCAAATATTATCGTCATTTTACAAAAATGAGAATCTGAGTATCTCAGAGTAGTTATGTGACTTCTCTAGGAACACACGATGTCAGAACCAGTACTTGAACTTATGTCCAGTAGTTCTCAATTTGTACATTTTTCAATGAAGAAGGTCCTCAACTGACAGTCCTCTTTGTGCTGAAATGAAGAAATCAAGAAATGAAGTTCCTACCTGGGTCACAACTATGTTCTTTCCTGAAGAAGAGAAAGATTCTACTCATTCCCCATCACCTTAACAAGGAGAGTTCAGACTAATTAAGAGGTTAATTTGCATTAGTAGATAGATATTCTTCTTATTGGTAGATATTCTTCTTATTCTCAAGACTTGGTAGATATTCTTCTTATTCTCAAGACTTTTACCAAAGTTTTTTTTTTCAGAAAAATATCCCTTGGAGGAAAACCTTGACATAGAATTGGATGAACTAGGCCAGTCTCTTCTCTAAAATTGATGGAATGGTATTCATCTCCCTTTAATGGCTGAAGATCTTTGTTGAGCCCTGTAACTTTTGGGGGAGGGGAATCTAGGCAAGTGTTTATTAAACACTTATTATGTATGTGCCAGGCATTATGAATGAAGCATTCTCTATTCACGAGGACCTTATAGTCTAAGGAGGGAGATGACAGTACATTTGTGTACAGAATAAATATTAAAAAAAAAAAAGGACAAATAATACCAAGTAGTTAAGTTTTAAAAGGGAGTGCAGTAGTAGTTGAAGAGCTCAGGAAAGGTTTCCAGTACAAGCAAGTATGCAGTGAACTAGAAAGACTGAAAGGGATTCTATGAGACAGGATGAAGAGGGAGTGCATCTTAGGGATTGAGGAATGGTGGAATGTGTTGTGAGAAATATAGAAAAAAGCAATGTGATGAGATTACTGAGTATGGGGGGAGGGGTGTTAATATCTAATGAGCCTGGAAAGAGTTTGAGGGAAGATTGCAAAGGATTTTATTCTAGAGACAGTAAGGAGCCATTTGAATTTATTGGGAAAAAGGGAAGGGACAAGGGTGGAATCTACACATAAGGAAAATCACTTTGGCAGCAGTCTGTGAGGGTAGACTGAATTAAGGAGAGACTTGCCACAGGAGGCCATTGCAATAATCGAGGTAAAAAGTGTTAAGATGGTAGTTGGTGAGTAGGAGTGTCTCCTTTTCATCCTTTTGGCAAAAATACAGTCTATTCTTTCCTATTAGCTCTGAACTGGCCAACTACATACTGTAGAGTATAAGGTTTTGGGAGTTTTTCTCCCCCAGTCCACCCCAGTAACTACTCTTTCCAGACTAGTGTTTTAACAGAGGACCTAATAAATTAACAAAGCTGATAGGCTAAAGTTATAAATGTTTTCAATCCTCTCCCCAAAAACACAATCTGAAAGCGTTTAGGCTCTTATTCTGAAACATTGCTGTGCTGATTTCAGTATATCTAGAGTCCTGGTTTTTTTTCATGTATACAATTAAATACCAGAAGCTATGTTAGCCACTCTGTTTTCCAGGGGCAAGTAAATGCTTAGATTTAAGCTGGAAATGGCCCAGGAATCACTAGATTACTTTTCCCTCTTAATGTCACTAGGAATAGTAAGTGGATTTGGAGGGTTATGATGATAGCCATAGATAATAGATTTTGGAGTTGGCCTTGTCCAAGTGCCTAAGTAGAAACTCTCTCCTTCGATGGGAAATACTTACTTGGCAAGGGAATTGAGAACATCTTAGGTAAAGAAAGGCAGGAATATTGGGACCTGTGTAACTACAGCTGTCACTGTGCTGGTAAGCCTTGTAGCTTCCCTTAGGCTTGGCAAGATGCTCTTTCTGGCCAAGACTTATTATTCTTTCAGTAGGAAATCCAGATAAACCACTAGTTCATTGCAGAAAGATCAGATAAAACTTTAAACTGCCACTTCTCTCCTCTCTTCTCCCCCTTTACTTTTGGGAGTTAGCTGACACCTTTCTTCATTCATTAGGCAATTTAGGTACAAAGCATAGTTGGGACTTCATTTAGGGACTGTAAATAAGAATATTATGAGGCAACTAGGTGGCGCTGGAGATAGAGTGCTGGACTTAGGAAGATCTGGATTCAAATGTGACCTCAGGCACTCACTAGCTACAGGACACTGGGCAAATCACCCAACCTTTGTTTGCCCACTGCAGAAGGAAATGGTAAACTACTCCAGTATCTTTGCCAAGAAATCCCCTTAAGAGTCAGACATGATTAAAAAACTGAACAGCAAATAACTAAACATTTGACTAATCAGCAATGAAAAGGAGATTTTTGCCTTAGATTTGGTCTCTGCCTCAGTCATTCAGATGCCATAAGATTCCAGACCTTACCCTCTTAACAAAAGCACAGAAACTTAGAGGTCATCTTAGGGTTTCTTTTGTTTCGAGCAGCTCAGGCCTGTCCTGAACCCTAGGAACTAGAACCTTCTTGTGGTCAAGGAACACTTCACAATGGTGTTCCTATGAAAAATACACCCATTTATTTCCAAGGGGCATTGAATTTGTATTCAGTATCTACATCTTTAACTACAGTAATGTCTCTCATCAAAAAAAATAAGGTTCAGTTTCATGTCTTAGCACATGATTTAATGCATGTCTCGTCCATCACCTTACAACTCTTTACTTAGATGTTAAGAATGACATAGTTTTTAGACTGTCCATAAACTTTAAATTAACCTTTGGTACTCTGTACAGTCTCTAATAGTCAATATGTTGACATACTACTGGGACAAATGTCAATTAGATTGAAATTTAGTTTAACAGACATTTATTAAGCATCTACCATGAGCAACAGTTCTAAGAGCTAGAAATAGAAAAATGTAAAACAGTCCCAACTCTCAAGGAGTCTACATTTTTTACCAAAGGAATATGTAATGCGTACCCTGATGAGTATCTACAAGATCATCTGAATAGGGAGAGAGAGCAAAAATTGGTAAGGTTGGAGTGGAGGAGATGAAATTAGAAAACATGAAGAAGTTGTGATCAAATGAAAGGCTCAGTAAGCCCTTAAGCAATTATTAAGCACCTGCCATATGCCACATACCATATGCTGTGCTAGGCACTGGAGGATACATATGTGAAGAAGAAAAATCCTGTCCTCAAGGAGCTTATTTTATTGGGAGTAACAACATACACAAACACACACACAAACACAAGTGTGTTCGTGATAGTTGGGGAATTTAATCATTAGGGGAATTGAGAGTGACTTCATGGAACTTGAGCAAAGCTTTTTTTTTTTAACTTAATATTTTTTTATTATTTTTTAAAATATAAATTTATTAACTTTTTACATTCATTTTCACAAAATTTTGGGTTCCAAATTTTCTCCCCATTTG
>JAQQSK010007104.1:0-14127 GCA_028658325.1 Potorous gilbertii
TACTATCACTTTTCCGATTTGGAGTTCCTAGGCAGTTTTTAAAAAGTGACAATTAAGAAGAAAGCCCGAGAGTAAGAGAAGAAGGAGACCATTTAGGCTTTGATTCTGGCATAATCCTTGTCTTATTATAAGGTATATTAAAGCTCTTATGACCTAGCTTAAAAGGTCATTGCAAAGAAAGTGCTTTACAAACCATAAAGGATTATAAGATGGGGTGATTTCAATAATGCAAATGAAAAGACTAATAAAAATGAAGCCAAATATCATGAAATTGAATGGCTCAACTTGGTCCTGAGGAAGAGATGAGAAAATATATCTCCCTCCTTCCTTTGGGGTGATGACAAGCTATGGGACAAGGTATATTAGACATGATTACTGCTATTTAAATTTGCTTATCTGTTTTTTCTTTATTAGAAGGGAAGACTTACTTGAGGTTATGGGAAAGATATATGTGCACACACACAGAGTATGTTTGTTTATTTCTTGTTATTTAGTTGGGTTTTTTTTCAGTCATGTCTGACTCTCCGTGACCCCACTTGGAATATTCTTGGCAGATACTGGAGTGGTTTACCATTTTCTTCTCTAGCTCATTTTACAGATAGGGAAACTGAGGCAAACAGGGCCCAGCACTCTATCTACTACACTAATTAGATATGTATATATGTATACACACATGTATATGTGCACATGTATATAGTATACACACGTGTGCACATATACATGTGTGTACACACGCACATATACATGTGTACAAACATATGTGTTGTATGTGCATGCATCAATAAACACATGCATATGTGTGTATGTATAAATATATATGTATATGTATATATGTATAAATATATATAGGTATGTATATGTATACATACTGTATCTTTAAAAAGTAAAATAAAAAGAAACTTTATGAAATGAAATGATTGTTTTTCCAGATCATACTCTCAGTTCTGCAGCCCTGCTTGTCACCGTTTAGAGTGTCAGAAATCCATTTAGAATTATCCTTTCTAGGGCAGGGACAATTTAGCTTCCTCTATAACAGTAGATTCTAGAGGATTTCCTCTTAAAATACTAGAGTACATTGTTGTACCCAAAAGGGCAGGATAATGAGGTTCAATTTGTATTAATATTTGCCTTGGTGTAATGGAAGGAGCATTGGATTTGGAAGTCAAGGAACCTGGGTTTGAGTCCCAGCTCTGTCCCTTACCAACTAGATCCTGGACAAATCAATGAACCTCTCTTGGCCTCAGTTTTCTTAACTCTAAAATAGGATTAGACTGTATGATGTCTAATATCACTTCTATCTCTAATGTGTGATAACATAACCATTAATAAGTTTTTCCTTTGAATATCCTTTGAATATCTACCTTCAAATGGAGGATTTTCTTAAAATGTAGGGGGAATTCTTCAAATTCTTTTGAAGACAAAGTAAAACTAAAAACCAAACCAAAACAAAAGCATTGGTACATGTCCTTTTCTGTACCAATGAAGGGAATGCTCACATCGATGAAATCATATTTCCACTTTAGGATTGAATATAAATCCTATTTTGTATTTCTGTTACAGAGACCTAAAACTCGACAACGTAATGCTGGATTCTGAGGGCCACATCAAGATCGCTGACTTTGGCATGTGCAAGGAGAACATCTGGGATGGGGTAACCACCAAGACATTCTGTGGCACTCCAGACTACATTGCTCCTGAGGTAAGGCCAGTAGCAGCATAAAGCAACCTCCCACTGACTGAACCATCATCTCCCCCACATTTGCTAAGGGCTATGGTTGAGCTGTGCAGGAACACATACCAAATAAATTAACCAGAAACAATCCCTAGTCTCTACAAACTTTGTGGAAGAAATCCCTTCCTTTGGGTAGAGTTTGTATGTGGATGTATGACTGTATATCAACCATGTACTATTAAAACCTCTGAATTTTCCCTGATGTGGGAGAGGGATACCTGTCGTTCCTTTGGGTAGGAGGGAAGCATCAGTCATTCTGGAGAAGTGGGTGAAGACTTACTTTTAAAGGTTTCCAAAAGTCCCTGAAACATGTGGAAAGAGTTAGTCATAGTGGTAGGCCCCTAAGATAAAGGACAGTCATTCAGTTACATGGCAGTTTGAGCATTGTCTTTGAGATCAGAAAGATTCTGACTTCAAATACTGCCTTACATACTTCCTAGCTCTGTGATCTTGGGCAAGTCAGTTAATCTCTTTCAGTCTCAATCTCCTTCTCTGTTAAAATGGGGATGATATAATAATATAAAATAAATAATAAAATTATAAAAAATAGTAATAGTTGAATAAAAGGAAATAAAATAGTAATAAAAGTTCTGTCTTTCAGGGTTCTTGTAGAATCAAACATGTAATATCTAAAGCACTTTGCAAACCTTCAAATACTATATCATATTCGGTTACTGTTATCAACAGCATATATTACTATTAGGGATTTAGATGAGACAGTTGTCAGACAGAGGGACTGATCCTCAAGCAAGGGGGTAACTTGCCACCATGTGGAGTCAGGACCTCCTAGTAACTGGAGAACCAGAGGTAGCCAAGTCATGTAGCCTGACAGCAGTTATTTCATGGCCACACAGAGAATATATCTTAAGGTAAAATAAAACTGTGATGCTCTGTAAGTTTGTTGTGCACTCTTACCTGTTTTCCTTTAATTGCCAGCCTTTTGAAATGTACTTTTCTTCCTGTAGTTGCAAGGGAAAAGCAGCAGAGAATTACCTAGTGGACATTGCATGCTCTGGTAGTTGCAGTAGAGAGTATTTGGGGGTGTCTACTGGTACAAGTTTAATAGCAGCTTGTATTTATATAGTGCTTGATCATATACAGAGCAATTTTCATACATGATACACTTCATAACAACCCTGCAAGATTGGTAGAGGACATATTTTTATAACCATTTTACAAGTAAGGAAAGTAAAGCCCAGATAGGTTAAAAAAAAAATTTGCCCAAAGGAACTCAGGCTGGTAATTGACAGAAGCAGATCTCAAACTCAAATCTTCTCATTCAAAATTTATTGGTTTTTCCATGCTATCATGGTTTCTTCCTAATCTTCTGGGCTTGCAATATGAAACCCTCCCTTTGGGCCCTAAGAACAGGTAGCCACACAAGTTACTTTAGCAGAGATACAAGAGCCTGTGTCCAACGTATGTCAAAGTTTGGAAAAGCAGAAATTTAAGCAAAATTTGAAGTTATGATCCAAGCATCAATAAGGTCCTTTTTCAAGCTGCTGCTGTCCATGGCCATCTGATGCCTCATAATTATGAAACTGGAATGTGTGGGATGAGCTAGTGAAACTTGACTGGGTGGCAATATGGTTTGTGGGCTGATAGGTATGTTGGACCTGCATCTGAGTCTTCTGTAAGAAGCCCAATATTTTTTTCCTGTGACTAAGATTTAAATGAACCAAAATGGCTGTAGCACATTTTCCCTAGGATCTGGTGAACTGCAAGCAAGTTTTCCTAGTAACTCACCTAACAGTAATTTGGTCCATTGACAGCTTTCTTTAGAGAAACAACCCTTGATACTTAGGAAAGGGCTAGAATATAAATACTTTTCCTGGGTGTATATAAGATATACATATATATGTGTGTGTATATATATATATATACATATTTAGTTTCCAAAAGTCACTTAGCTCTCCTTTCCTTTCAAGGAAAGGAGAGCTAAGTGACTTTTGGAAACTAAAGGGAAAGACATTGGCTAAATTCTGAAAATGGGCTTTGCATATCCTAGATTATAATTAAAGAGATAATCCTTGTTTTTCTGAGTTGCCATTCCTTTGACTTCTAGGGATAGTCTCAGTGTTATCAAACTTAATCTAAACAATCAATGTCAAATAGAGCATGCCTCATCATAGATTTATATACTCTAACTCTTAGAATTAGACAAACTTATAAAATATTGAAATCCTAGATTCTTAGTGTTGGAATGGAGCTTAGAGGTCATCCAATCCAACCACTGACCCAATGCTGAACTCTCTGTACACCTCCAATAGATAGTCATCCTACTTTTTTAGCTTGATGCCAATTGACTAGATTTCATGAAGACTTAACACAGCAATGCACACAAGAATACAGACCACAAGCAGATTTTTTTTTGGTTGTGTATCTATCTGTCTATCTATCTATACATATACATATGTACGTATATATATATATATATATATATATATGTATGTGTATATATATGTATATATATATATATATATATATATATATATATATATATATATATATGCAGTGTTTGCCCAAGTTTCTACCACTTTTTTTGTTGACATTTCTCACAAACATGGAGGCATTACATTATAAAACATAATCATTTCAACTCCTTACATTTCACCTCTCCTGCTGAAACGGCAACACCTGAAGATGAAAAGATCCCTAGGATACAAATTGCCTTTTTGGAGGTGTTGAATTAGTCATCACAGTTCTAAACTCAGTTGTGATTTATGGTACCTGGGAATGTATTTGACATCCTATTAGTTCAAATGATGTATTTTATTCACTCTGGCCACTGTCTGGATTAAGATTGATAGCCTGTTGGCATTTGGCCATGAAGCTATGAAAGATTAATGCTCCTCTAAATAGCCCAAACTCTTGGGTCTGCAGGTCATTGTAAGACTCTACTAGTTATAGATAAAAAGGTAGCTTCATAGCAGGGGGGAAAGGACTCATTTTTTCTTAAAATGCAAAGTTGTCCAGCAGGGTCATGGACTAGGGCCATCATTGTTTATTCCTAGGCCCGGAAGAAGTCTAGAGGTTCCGAAATTTGCCCAAAAAATGAAGGAAATAGACAATCAAGTTTGCAGTGGATGCCACAAAGTCCTTCTGGGCTCTGATTAATTCCCTAAGTGTGATGGGAAAATAATGCTCTGAAGACTTAGGTTTCCCTTATACCTCTGCCATTAACTATGTGACCTTGAACCATGGTGTCCTCATCTACACAATGAGTGGGTTGGTCTAGATCAGGAGTTCTTAACTGTTTTTGTCATGGACCCCTTTGATAGTCTAATGAAGACTGTGGACCTCTTTTCATAATGCTTTTTTATATATAAAACAAAATTTCAAAATAATTGATTTGAATTATATATGTAATGTGCATGTTTCAAAATAATTGATTTCCTTTGTAATTCTATGCACTTTTATTTTATTTTGTATTTATTTGGGGGCAGTTAAGTGGCACAGTGGTTAGAACTTTGGCACTGGAATCAAGAAGACTCAACTTCATGACTTCAAATCCAGACTCACTGACTGTGTGACCCTGGGCAAGTCACTTAGCCCTTTTTTTTACCTCAGTTTCCTCATCTGCAAAATGAGCTAAAGAAGAAAATGGTAAACAACTCTGGTATTTTGCCAGGAAACCCCAGATGAGGTCATAGAGAGTCAGACACAACTAAAAAAATGACCAAACAACTACAACAATATATATTTTTCTCATACACATTAATAGATACCCCCCCTGAAATCCACCTACAAATCCTAGGATTCCTTGGACCACTGGTTAAGAATCCTTTCCATGCTTTGCATCAATTATTTCATTCATTCCTCACAACAACAGTGTAAAAGTAGGCTATTCAGGTGTTTCCATTTCATGTGTGAGAAAAGTTGAGCCTTAGAGTACTTGATCATTCTCACTCCAAGTTCATACAACTATTGAGATCTCTGAAATGCCTTCTAGTTCTTCCATTCTATGTTCTAAGGTCCTTTTACAGCTCAAATATACCATATTCCAAATTCCAAGGTCTCTTCTCACTCTGATATTCTGTGCTCTAAGGTCCTTTGCAGCTCCAGTATTCTCTGTTCTAAGGTTCTTTCTGCCTCTAAGATTCTGTGACTATGAACTTTAAAAAGCTGAGACTTCCCTCCCCCCACTCCCCCCCCACACATTACCCTATCTTTTATAGTCATGAATTTTTCAGCTCCCCACCGAGTCTTCTTTTCCCATCTCAAGTGATGGCCCACTGAAAAAACCCTTCAGAATGGTAGCCAGAGAGATTGCCAGAGTTCATGCTAGCAAAGCTTTTATTTTAATCTTTTGAAGAGGTAGTTCACCTTTATAGTGGATGGTTGGTGGGGGCTATAAGCCCAGCAGGCACAGCATGATCGTCACACACTGGCTAGCATACCTTATAGTCAAGGCCTAAGTTTAACCCTCTTTTTACCTAAAGTTTTCACTTCATTTTTAGAAACTATTTTCTTCCCAGTTACCCAACTCCAACTTTTTTAATGGAAGTCGAAGGAAAAATAGCCATCATTTCCCCAAATATCATGAAATTATACACTACAGTATGTCAGTAATGCACCTATTTTTTAAACTGAGGGATGTATGTACTAACATCTCCCTGTATCCATTAAATTCATAGGGTTTCCTCCTCAACACCAATTCACATAAAAATGAAACACAAAGGAATAAGGATGGCTAAGTTGAGGCAACATTGGAAAGTCAGGAAATTTACATTCAGTGCCCAGTGCTTGAACTCATGGGATCAAACATTAAAAGCAGAATTACAACCAACTTGGACTGATTGATATTTATCAAATATGATCCCTGATCTCTTGACTTTGTGCCTTTGCTCGTCCCATTCTATACATAAGGAAAACCCTGCTTGCCCCATCTCAGACTGCCTGCTGACATATCTTCCAAGTTCCAGGTCAGATTCTATCACTTTTTAAAAATCATCCTTAAACCTTCCATCTGATGGTGGTGTCTGCCTCATTTGATCTCTTCTACTCTTGTAGAGTAGTTAAATTGCAAAGGAGATAGAGCACCAGACCTGGAGACAGGAGGATCTGAGTTCCAATGCATTTCCAGACACTTGCTAGCTGCGTGATCCTGAGCAAGTCACTTGACACTTTTTGCCTTACTTTCCTCATCGGTAAAAAGAGCTGCAGAAGGAAATGACAACCACTCCAGTATCTTTGCCAAGAAGACCTCAAACGGGGTTGCGACATGTCAGACTTGACTGAAACGACTCAACAACAGTCTGCCTTTATGTCCTTCTCTGTCTTTCACTTGCATCGTCACATACATCTGTCACCAGACTACAAGCTCCCTGAGGGCAAAGAACATATTTTACTTATCCTTCCTCTTCCCAGAATCAATCAAGGCCCTTGCGTAAATTAAGTGCTTAAAAAATAGATAATGATATAAAATATTGGTTAAAGATGAAACACTTTATAAAACATCATCATAGCTTACATTTATGTCAAGCTTTTAAAGTGTACAAAGCACTTTACAAATATCTTATTTGATCCTCACAAAAATCCTGGAAGATAAGATGCTAATATTAACTCTGTTTCATTGCTATTGTCATGTCTGACTCTTTGTGACCCCATTTGGGGTTTTCTTGGCAAAAGTACTAGAGCGGTTTGCTATTTCTTTCTCTAGCTCATTTTACAGATGAGAGAACTGAGGGAAACAGGGTTAAGTGCCTTGCCCAGGGTCACACAACTGGTAGGTAGGTATCTGGCCAATTTTGAACTCATGGGGATGAGTCTTCTTGACTCCCAGCCCAGCACTCTATCTCTCCACTGTGCCACTGAGCTACCCTCTAAAGTACTATGTGAACTTTAAATTATTATTGTTTTTGAATATGGTGCTTCCAGGGTAAAAATTTGGTAGTAATGACATGGCCAAGTAGACTGGAATCCTGAAGCACTGTAAGGAAAAATATAACTCATAAGAAGGGAAAGAGTTTACAGAAAAAAGAAAGCACAGTGAAGTCTTTGTGGGTAAAAATTTATCCTCATAAGAAGTTATTAACAGTACAAATATTCTATATACAAGCATCCCAGGATAATGGAAGGGTTTTCTTTTAAACCTAATTTATAGATGGCATAGAGCTGGGAGGGATAGTTTATAGGATCATAGGATTATAATTTAGAGCTTCCAGGGACCTCAGAGGTCATTGATGGGTTGGATGACAGAATAAAGACTCAAATTTATCTTAACAGCCTGGAATGCTAGGGGGAAAATGAGTTGTAACAAGAATAATATTCTCTTTCAAGGATATAAAATTCTGTATTTAGGATTCTAAAAAGAAATTATCTAAGTGTAGGACAGAAGATCTTATTCTCTGACAAATGGCCAAAAGGCATAGATGTATGTTAAGCT
Organism: Potorous gilbertii; assembly: GCA_028658325.1. NCBI lineage: Eukaryota > Metazoa > Chordata > Mammalia > Diprotodontia > Potoroidae > Potorous > Potorous gilbertii. The sequence goes on from JAQQSK010007104.1 coordinate 8,121, forward strand.
TAAAGAACTGGAGACTTGGGCGGGACCTGATTGTTGTTCAGATATGTCTGATTCTTGGTGATTTCATTTGGGGTTTCCTTGGCAAAGATACTAGAGTGGTTTGCCATTTCCTTCTGCCTCTCATTTTACAGATGAGGAAACTGGGGCAAACAGGTTTAAGTGACTTTCCCAGGATCACATAGCTAGTAAGTATCTGAGACTGGATTGGAACTCAGGAAGTCTTCCTGACTCTAGACCTGGCAATCCATCCACTGTGCCACCTAGCTAAGCTTCCATATCTAAAGACTTTTCATGTGGCTAGAGAAAATTTGCTTTGTGTTATTCCAGAGGGACATCTTCATTAGATGTAAAGAATATTATAATCTACCTTCCTCCCCCTTCCTACGTTCTGTAAGGGAATGAGTGCCCTTACAGAATACTGTAAGGAAATGAGTGCCCTTACAGAATACTGTAAGGGAATGAGTGCCCTTACAGAATACTGAGCTTCCCACAATGGAAGTATTCACCCAAAGACTAGCTTGCTAGGTGTAATTGATGTTGAAGAGGGAATTGTTTTTCCTAGGAGATTGGACTTAATGACTTTTGGAGTCCCTTCCTATAATAAGATTCTGTGATTGCAAGTCTTCCATATAGACACAAGAATTTTATTCAATTTCACAAGCATTTATTTAGTATCTAAACAGCTCCTGGCAAACAATAAGTCACAAACATTTATTAAGTGCTTACTGTGTCCCAGGCATTGTGTTGAGCCCTGGGGATACAAAAATAAGCAAAAAGAAAGAGAATCTCAGCTTATATTCTAATGGGGAACAACCACACGTATAAGAAAGTTAAAAAGTCATGGAGGGAAGGAGCTGAAAGGGAAGTAGTACCTTCTTGGGATAATTGTGTCCAAGTCCATAAAGTCAAAAGCATAGCTGGGAGGGGAATGAAGTCTGGCCAACCTAGACCTGTCCCCAAAATGGAGGCCTCTGGGAACCAATGGAAATAGGAGCCAATGTGACTGAGGGAAAATTCAAGGTGAGAAGACCCGAAGTTCTTAGAAGAAAGCTAAGTCATAATGGGGAAGTCTAGAGCGAGTCAGAAGCATATCTGGGAGAGAAATTCCTTGGGGTGAAATTCTTGAATGAATGAATTACTAGACTTAAATCAGTCTGGCAGTTCTCATCTTCTAACTCTCCCCTGCTTTAAAGGAGATCCCCACCATTCTCTAAATCAGAGGGCTTTGATCAGCATCATAAGAATTATTTAGCCACAGTCAATTATGGGCCATGAGTAGGACCTACAAGTCAAAGAGTTAGGTAGAAACTAAATTAAAACAGCTACATTTATATAATGCTTCAGGGTTTGCCAAGGGCCTTATGTATCTCTAATTATGACCTTTAATCTCGTAAAGTGAGTAATATTACCTCTTCCAATAGCACCCAGTTTTAATGATGAAGAAACCGAGAATCATAGATGATAAATGACTTTATCACGATCTCACAGATAGTTTGTATCAGAGGCAAGATTTGAACCAGTCATTTTTGGTTCCAAGCCCTCTTTCTAGTATATTCCACTTTCTCCAACTCCCAAAATATAATGTCTTTAGCTATAGTATGATATCAAGTATGCCCGAGTTCACCAATACTCCTTACAGCAATACACCATTTTCATTTCAGTGTAGTGTTTTCTTTTAGAACATGAGAACAGGTGTTTTATTTGAGAATGGGAAAAAAGGAAGTGGAAAAATAGGTTGACTTTACAGAAATTCATTTTGTAGTCAGTTTTATAGGAAAAATACCTTTTTTGGGTAAAAGCAAGTAATATATTTATTAAATGTTAGATAAATATTTGAGAACATGGTCATTCATTTTAACAAATATTTATTAAGCACCTACTATTTGTGCTAGATCTGGGGAATCAAAGGCAAAATGAAAGAATGCCTGCTTTTAATAAACTTACATTCTAGTAAGGAAAGATATGTGTGCATGAATAAATACAGAGTACTAGGAAATTATTTTAGAAAAGGAAGAATGCTAATGACTGGAGCAGTGAGGAAAGACCTCTTTTTGGAGATGGATACCTAAACTTGGAAGAAAGCTAGCAATTCTACAAGATACAAATGAGGTGGGAGTGCACAGGCATGCAGGTGGGCTCCATTTTTGCCATGTTGCAAATAGGGCAATTTGACTAGAACAGGTATTGTTCAAAGGGGAGAAATAGGAAATAAAACGAGACAGATTAGAGAGGATTTTAAGTGCCAGACACTTAAAGGGACAGCTAGTCAGCACTATATTGCACAGAGTGCTGGGCCTGGAGTCAGGAAGACATCTCCATGACACTTACAAGCTTTGTGACTCTGAGCAAGTCACCTAACCTTGTTTGTCTCAATTTCCTCATATGTAAAATGAGCTGGAGAAGGAAATAGCAAAACACTCTGGTATCTTTGCCAAGAAAACCCCAAATAGGTTCACGAAGAGTCAGACATGACTGAGAAACACCTGAACAACTCCAAGTGGCAGGCTGACAAATTTGTATTGTGTGAAGCAGTAGAGAGACATTGAAAAGTCTGGAGTTAATCTCATGATCAAATCTCTGCTTGTGATATTATTTATTAATTCTGTGTATAGAATTGATTTTTTTCTTTCTGTTCCTTTAAAGCTGTATATCCTTCTAAGGTTATGATTTATGTAACTCCACTTTCTTCTCCATAACAAGAATATGCCATACCTAATACAGTCAAATGAGAGAAGAGCGTTGGCAAGTACTTTTTCCCCTGTCAACAATTCAACTGAATTCAAATCCCTTCAACTGATTTAATTCAGTTCAGTAAATGTTTAGGTGCTTGATTTGGACAGGCATTATGCACACTTGGCATTTGCAAAATGACATAGTCTCTCTTCCCTTGTAATTTGATAGAGGAGGTAAGACCCTATACAAATTTTATGGGGTTTCATTGAAAGCTTTCTCTACCAATGCAAATCAGAAATTCTTTTTGGGATTTAATATTCTTCTAGTCTTGCCAGAAGGCCTGAGCTGTTGTGACTTGGTAGGGAAGGACCGAGACACTAGAAAAAGGTACGGTCAATACACAATACGTGTAATAGGAGAACTTGAACTCATGCCTTCATTACTCTAAAGCTAGATTTCTATCCACTATAGCATATTGTTTCTCACAAATTGCCACATACAAATTACCATGAACCATTTAGAGTGTCATCAGGACATAAGAGGAATATAAAGTGCTGGGAGAGATTTGAGGATGATCTGATTTTTTCTGACATGGAGATTCAGAGACAATTTCATGGCACCTTGATCTTGAGGGGGGGGAAAGCTTGGACAGGTAGATTTGGGGGTCTGTGAGGGAGGTGGGAGAGAACAGGACAAGACTGAAGTCTAAGGGTCTTTGCCAGGTGTCCAAATTTCCTACCCTCACTTGAGGTTAAGGAAGAGGGAAAGGCTTAACATCTTAATGTTCTTCTCTTTTAACTGCCAACACAGTCTTGGCATGTAACATTGTGGAAGGGCCTGGGTATCTTTAAAGATGTGCAGGAGTTAAATGTAGCACATATACTGGGTCCAGGTCTTTATCATAAATGGACTTAGCTTGTGGTATTGTTCAGAGAGACGGAAATCTACTCATAATCCTGATGGCACATTTTGTGTTTTCCAGATAATTGCCTATCAGCCTTACGGGAAGTCGGTAGATTGGTGGGCATTTGGAGTGCTGCTGTATGAAATGTTGGCCGGCCAGGTAATTGAATTTTAAGTGACTCACATAGGACTTGCTTTCCTCCTGGTCTGTGTATTTCACTGTAGTCCATGTGTTAATAGAAATCCAGTCAGGGGTTGTTTATACCACACGAAAAACTGGGAATTGACCCTGTGGGCAGCCAAACTCAAAACATCCAGCCTTGGATCACAGCTGTCCTGCCATCCTTTTATTCACCAGTCCACTCTCTGCCTGATTAGTGCTGAGAGAGTGATCCAAGGAGGAAAAGGAATGTTACTTAAGATGAGCCAATATCCCAGAGGAAGAGCAGTTACATAGAGGGAGATATATTAGGTCCAGTCTTAGACTTGAGACTTACTGAGCTGAGCCAATTTCTTGGGGATTCTGGCTCCATCTTAGAACCAATTCAGGAGACTTTGCATTGAGTCCCATAGCTTTTTCCTTTACTACTTTTGGAAATAGTAACCTGTCCTCTAACCCTCCAATTCAAGCCAGCTTAGCTTCCCAAGTTCAGAAATTTTCCTGCCTTCTGCCCTATGTTACTGATGCCACCTTAAATGAGACCCAGTTCTCTCCTTCTCTGCTCTTTGCTGTAGACCTCAGGATTGGATTTTCTAGGATTTATTATATTATTACCATTATATTATATCAAATGTCATTGTCATATTATGTCTAGGATTTATTATAATTCAAAAAAATTACCCAAAGTAAGGTTATTAGAAAGCGTGTATAAAAGTTCTGTCCTGGATGGTGCCTAAATTCTCTAAATTACTTAATGGCTCACGATCTTCTGGAATTCTATACTACTATATTTAGTATCTTTACAGACCTTACCAGACAATGAATTTCTCTAAAAAGAAATCAATTGATATATTTTGTTTTTCTATCACTTTTATTTCCCAACATATCTTTCTCCCCCCCAATAGCCAGTGAACCATCTCTCATATCAAACAGTTTAATCAAACTGGTCACTGGCAGAATCCTCAAAAGAAAATCTCTTTTCTTACTAATTCTTTATCCCTGCTTTTCTACCTTCTGTACAACAGGCTCCTTTTGAAGGAGAAGATGAAGATGAGCTTTTCCAGTCTATCATGGAGCACAACGTGGCTTACCCTAAGTCCATGTCAAAGGAAGCTGTGGCCATTTGCAAAGGAGTAAGGAAATACTTGAATTTGAAACAGTTTTATCTGCATTTGGAGGGATAGGTAAAGTGGAAGGAACAGAGTTACTGCTACAGCACATGCATGATACTGTGCAAAGAGCGCTGAATTTTGAGTCAGAGGGACTGAGTTCAAAAACCTGACTACTATTTGGTACATGTGTGATCTGAGTGAAGTCTTTAACCTCTGTGAGCCTTGGTTTCTCTCCTGTAAAGGTGGAAGGTTGGATTAGATGATATCTCTGTTACTTCCACTTCTAATACTATAATCCTAAAATACATAATCCTTCCCATAAAAGGTTCTCTCAGTTTGGGGTGAGTTCTGACCCATTTGTAATTATCAGGTAGAGACTCTGGGCTGGCACTCCATACTCCATGATCTTCCAGTTCCTAGAAGCATGAAGGGGATTGAACCAGCTCTCCAAGTTTTCCTTGGGGTTTAAGTGATTCCAGAAACTCCATGGATATTCTAAGCTAAGGAGAAGACATGTGGTCTCGGTCCCTTTAGATTCCTCTTGTCATAGGCTAGAATACTTGCTATGAGTAAGGCTTAAAGAAATGAGAATTGGCCCCTTTCCACAGGAAGCCCTAGATTGAACAAAGAGGCTCCATCTAGTGCTCTCCAACCCCTATGTCTCAAGAGAGCAATATAGAGCGAAAAAGTGGCCAAGGTTTCCCACCAAGCTCTTGTCTTAGAATCCTAAGAGGAAAGTTAAGCATTGGCCAACACTTAACTCCCAGCTCACTAGTGCTGGTCCCAGGACTGTCAAATCTGTAGCAGGCCTGACATCCATTCAAGACCATTTCAGACAAGGATTATGTAGAAGAAAAGTCTGCCTACATTAAAGTTTCTACTTAGAATTGAAGCCCAGACTCACGGGAGGTACATTATTGTTAAATTGGGCACTCCTGGGGGACATAATTCTCAGGGGAGGACAAGTGACTCAGAGGGTATCCAAGAAGATGCTCCTTCCCATTTAAACCCTAATGTATAAGAAGGTCCAACCACAAAACAGTGACTGACATTGATTGGTCTACTTTTTTTTTTTTTACCTCTCTTGGTCTCAGTTTCCTCATCTATAAAATGAAGCTATTCAACTAGATGACTTCTGATTTCCTTTCCAGACCTCAAT
>JAQQSK010007105.1:0-14126 GCA_028658325.1 Potorous gilbertii
GTAATATATTGTTTCAAGACCTTTTAATCAGGATTCTTCAATCTCCTTTTCAATTATCAAAGTATCCCCTCTATATTTGAAATGTAACCCTTAAGATCAATATTTTAAAATGTCCTGAATTACAGGAAAATGCAAGCAAATCAGTCTTTCTATTGAACTTTTGGCATCATGTTATACTGGATTAGAATCTTGTCTAAGAGTTAGGAAGACTTGGGCTTAAGTCCCACCTCTGAAGTATATTGTTTATGTGACCTTGGATAAGTCATTTATCCTCTTGGTGCCCTGAATAACTTTATAAGATTATATTTCATAGAGAAAATGAAAATTCACATTAGTATTGGAAGTTCCATTTGGAAGCTGACTGCAAGATCAGTCAGGAAAAAACGTTTCACACTATTTCAAATTAGCCCATTAGAAAACCTTCTATATGTCAGCAGCCTCAGCATGAGTGGTTCTAATGGAAAAATTAAAACTTACTTCTTTTTTTTAGATTTCATTAAATTGGGAAACTATTATTGAACTATTACACTATGGACTTTAATTCAAAACTAAAAAGAATCACACATTACCCAAATTATTTTAAAGCATTATGCATTTTTATTTTTACATTTCAATATTTCACTGACAAAAGTCATTGGGCATACAATTCAGCATATGATTCCCACTCATCTGTAAACACACATTTGTTTATAGTTCCAATGTTAAGCACTAAGTATTATAAATCACATGAAAATCAGTATGTGATCTTCTAAGCTTACTCCCTAAGCTTTCCCAATAGTCAACATTTTTTCCTAGATTAAAACTGCTAGGGTCAATTTTTAACAAAAATATTAATAACTAATAAGTGTTATGTTGCTAAATTCACTGTACAAAACATTTTTTTCCAACTACAAGCAATGACATAAATAAGAGCCAAAGGTAATAAATAGCACAGGAAAAAGCATTGTAACACAATTCTGGTACCTCCTGGCTAATGCTGGACCACAAATTGACAAAATGCCTGGGTTCTAGGTAAAACTCACAAGGTAAAGCAGACACTACAACACTACACCCAAAGTTCAAGTATAGGCACCATCAGATTACCATGTTGAAACCACTAAGTGGTGCAACGAATAGAGCCTTGGGCCTGAAGTCATGAAGACCTGATTTCAATTCCCACCACAGACACTTATTACTTTTGTGACCCCATACAAATGCCTTCAGCTTTATCTGTCTCAATTTCCTCAACTGTAAAATGGGAATAATATCACTTATTTCACACAGTTTTTACGCAGTTCAAATAAGATACTATTTCATGTATTTGGAAAACTTTCAAGCCCTTTACAACTATTGGCTATTACTATTATGTAATTTTGTTATTGGATCCTAGCTCTAGCACTTAGTACTTATATAACCTTGGAAAAGCAGGTAACCTCTATAAGGCATCAATTTCTTCATATCTAAAATGAAAGGGTTGGATTCCATGAACTCTTAGCTCTCTTTCAGATTTGATTCTATTATTTCATGCATATACAACACTAATAACTAGATTAAAGTTTTGTGCAGTATGTGGGACAGGGACTTGCATAGAGTAAATGCTATGTAATTTACAATGAGCAAATTTAGTTGACATCTAAAGTGCTAACTGTAGCCATAGCAAATGGTGCACCCTGTAGTAAGCTTATGGCATGAAAAAATTAGAACATTAAGCCAGTATCAACTACATAGGTTGATAGGTCCTAATATATAGGTCGATCAAACATAGAGTCACTTCTGTCAGTAAAGACTTAGCAATATGCTAATTGCTAGCAATTGGGGTGGAGAGGAAGTAAGGAAAAATAGCCCCATTGCTGGGAACAGGAGAGTTTCCTGGGATGAGGACATGTTAATTTCAAGTTCTATTCCCTACAAAATTTCCTGTAAATTTCAAACTTCCCCTTGTCAGTGCTCAGAGCATTACAATACAGTAATAGTGCCCCATGGCATGCCCCTGGCAGAGTCTCATCCAACTATAGAATGTTTCCAACTAGCTGAGGTTATCGAAGGCTTGAGCTTTTTTCATCCAGGGAGCAGTAAGCAATATATATACTTCCATCAGGAATCTTCTTGCTTACCAGTTATTGCCCTCACTATCCACCCCCATCTATTTATGCAACTACTTTCACCAGCAAGCTTTTCAAGGTCACCATGACTTCCATCTTTGACTGATCTCATGTTGGCTTTGCTGCTTCTGGATGCTCATTTCTGAAAAACCCATATGGACCACTCAGCTTAGCCAGGGCCCAATTGTCTCACCTATGTTCTCAAAGAAAAGGAACTTCATTGTGAAGTTTTATTCCTTTGAGTCTTGAGGGAGGAAGGGGGAGAGTTTCGTAAAAGCTCATTGAGTTGCTGAATTCTTATTGGCTGAGCCAACTAGCATATATAACAAAGTTAATGATGTGAGTCAAATCTCATCAATCAACCAGTCGGAGGAGATTTCTACCTACTATCAAACTGGGCAATAGTAAGGGTGTTACATTTAGTAACTAGCTGAGTAGCCAGAACAAAGTTGCAGTTCAGAGTCTTAAAAGAAAACTACAGAGAAATGGAGTGAAAAGCAATGAGAAAAGTGAGTGTCTTCATGCCAACACTGGAAACAGGCTCCTCAGTTGTAAAGTCCTTCACTGCTTCTGGGCACAGACTCATTTGTATTTAAAGTAAATTTGGAGAAATTTTGTATTGATACTTCTAATTTACTAATAATACTTATAATTTGCTTTGTCTCTAAACCTAGGTTGGAGAGGGGAAATCATCTTTATAATATATACACATTGATTTACATAGGTCCTTTAACTTGGTCTTCACAATAATTCTGTAGAATATGGAGTAAACATATTATCAACCTCACTTTACAGATGAAGATGTGAGGCCCAGAGAGATTGTGACTCAACTAAATGTCTAAAATGAACCTAGAACTCAGGTGTTCTTCAGTGCTCTTTTTCGTCCTACCACATTGCAGGGGATAAGTGATCGCAACATGAGGGAATATTGTAAACAAACTTTATGTACATTTTAGTGGGAAGAGGCAGTGGTCTTGATGTTTGGACATGGATGACAATGGTATAGTTAGGAGCACTCGTACTCAGTGGCTCTATATTTGCATCTTGTTTGATACAAAAATACAGAGAATGAATTAATGAACTGTGCTTTCAAGAAAAACATGACAATAACCATACTACCAAGGAATTCAAGTTTTACCAAGTTTCAAATAAACACTTTCTCTGGTAGACTGACAATCCATCCTCACTCCCTCTTGGAATTTCCTAGTCCATCTATGCTCAAAGGGCTAGAAAACTATACATTACCATTTTTATTCCAACCTGATGTCAGATGAAACCTTGTTATTAGGGATTGTTAGATACATAGGTATGATGTAACAGAGTGCCTTCTTTCTATATTTGCAAAGGAATACTTAGCCCATAAATATGATAATATTCCTTTTCAGAAAGCAAAACCTCTAGAAACGTTTTTCCCTTGAACTTCTGAGGTATACTGAATACTTTTTAGCATAGTCATCAAGTCTGTCTCAGGTGTAACTTATAAACAGACAGAAATTCACAAATAAATGTCAACTGTGGCGTTTCGCCTGAACAATTCACATTCCTTTGCAAGCCAATAAAAGGAATAGAAACTTGTGAAGTTACTGTGGGGATTAGTGCAACTATTTCCACATCCACCCTATTGCAAACAGTCAGTCTTTGGGACAATGTTGCCTAAACGACATCTCACAGACATTCTTGTCTTTTGTAGATTTAAAATATGTCCATGGTGTTTGGGGAGACTTCAATTTCCAGCATGAGTTTCTGGTCTCTAGGCTGCATAAGAGATAATGAATGAAACTGCTCAATGAAAAGATATTTTGCTCATTTACATATGGCATTGCTGAATACTCGGAAAGTTTTCCCTCTCCTTACTACCAGATTCAACTTTCAGAGCCTTGTAACATCCCAATAGGCTGCAAATTGCCTAATACTTTAAAAGCTGCCAAGAGGAGGTAAATGATAACAGTGTTCCCTGCATATCAAATGAGGCAGTCTCCAAGAGATGTAATATATGTTTGCATCTTTTTAAGGTCCATTTCCCCAAGGAGTGGGGAGAAGACAGGAATAGAGAAAAGTTCCAGGGTAAAATTATTTCCATACACTGGGCTACAAGGTTACTGAGTTTCATGGATAATAAAGTCACAAAGTCACCAGAAGCCAGCTCAAGTGCATTCCCTAGTGACTATTTTCAGCTGATCTGACCATTCTGCTGAACTGTATCTTAGATGAGCCAAGCAAGAAAGAAACATAGGGCAGCATTAAGTGGTGAGGTGAAGGGGAGAAAGGATGCCATCAATTCAACATGCCCTGCATATCTAGACAGCAGTTGCCTAATGCAGCAACCCTTACCCTAACTCAGCTTTCTGCCCCCCTCCCCCACAACCCTCACACAACTTCCTAGGGCCTCAGTTTCCCTAATGATTTCCCTGGAGAAGCTTCCACCCCTCAGAAAACCTAATTGCACCCACTTCTCTGACATAACTTCCCAGCCTGATAACAATAAAAAGACCAAGTCACGTGTGTCTGGGACTTCTCAGACTTGGTGGGTGCTGGAGACCACACGAGTTATTATACCCTGATGACTGACATACCAGATTCATTTCCAGATGAAGACCAGGGGGTCCACATCCAGAGAAGTTAAGTCCTACTGCATCTTTGCTATTCATCATGGCTGTATATCTTTGCTGTGTTTGGGCAAAGCAAAGTTCCTTTGTTAAATGTTTAGTAGCACATGATTGTCTCATTTTATTCCAACATCAAAACTGAACTAGGAGAGTAAGCTAGATTTAGATCCACACAACACTTTGAATACTTGACTTCCTACAAATCCAGGGAAGTCACCTGAAAAGCCATAATTCAGTTACTGCAATTCAGTGATTAGCTGCTTGAGTCATGAAATGCTAGTTCTTTATATTTATCCATTTTTTTGTTTGTTTTTTAGCTTCCAAAGCAGTGACATTTGGAATCATAAAGCCTTATTGCACATCCCAGTATGTCTTTTAGTAGTAGCGATGGCCTCGGATAAGTGAATTAATCTCTTATAACCTTGCTGTCTTCATCTATAAAACAGGAATTACACTCCTTGTCTTGCCTCACAGAACTGTTGTGGTCAATCAGTTCAGATAATGTCTGTGAAAGCCCAAGTGACTGACAGAGGTGGTAGTTATATTTAGTTTCTAATCAAAGGAAGAAGAGCATCCTGATTTATCTATTACTAAGACTAACTGTGGTGCCAATTCCTCACATGGATAGATTTTTCCAATACCTGTGATATTTTTCATTATTTTGAGTCTAGGAACCCTTCTCACCCCAGGTTTGGCCTGCTGAGGAGCCTTAAGTGATAAGGCAGAAGTGTAGCACCAGGGCCAGATGCTACATTGCTTTACAAAAATTGATGGTGAAGAGATTCCATGATAATAAGTTTATATGTGTATATAAATATATATATATATATATATATACACACACATATATGTGTGTGTATTTGTAACAGATAAAGGTTTGTAAAGCATTTTATATGTATTACCCTATCCTTCCAGCAAAATTTAAGGTAGTTACTAATATCCTCATTTAACTGATAAGGATACTGAGATTCAGAGAGGTTGTCACTTGTTCAGAGTGGCACTGTTTATAAATGTCTAAGGTAGGATTTGAATCCAAGTCTTCCTGACTTTAAGTTCCACATACTATCTACTATACAATACTACCTCAAAATCATAGACTTTGAGTTCAAAGGGACCTTAAACGACTTCTAGTTCAAACCCTAAAGGCAGTTGGGTGGCACAGCGTATAGACCACTGGGCTTGGGATCAGAAAGATTCATCTTCAGGAGTTCAAATCTGACCTCAGACACTTAGCAGCTGTGTGACTCTGGGCAAGACACTTAACCCTGTTTGCCTCAGTTTCCTAATCTGTAAAATCAGCTGGAGAAGGAAATGGCAAACCACTCTGGTATTTTTGCCAAAAAAACCCAAATGGGGTCATGAAGAATCAGACATGACTAAAACAACAAAACAACAGTTCAAACCCCTTATTTCATACCTAAGAAAACTGAGGTCTAGAGCACTAAAGTGATTTGCCTTCAGTCCCAAAAGCCACAATTAATAAAGTCAGGATTTGAACCAAGATCCTCCAGAAATCCAAATGTTCTTTCCATTCTACCACAATTTGCTTGATATCGTATATTCCAAAACCTCTTATTTCATACTGTCTCCTTATTTTCATACCACTCTTCCTCTACATTATCTTCTCACTGCTTCCTTATTCCCAGTCCTCCAACCAAATCACACCCCCTCCTCTATCTGTTGAACTATAATGGTTAGTAAGTATTTAGTATACTTTAGTATTCCTTTAGAAAATGGTCTTCTGTGTTAAGGTCTTTAAATAGATCTCTGTAAAAAAAAAAAAAAAAGAAACATAACACTGACTCTTCTCCATCAAATTCACACTATGCTGTAGGGACACAACCACTATTAAATCACATAAAAATGAGATGTAAAAAATTTATTATAAAGATTTTTCCTGAAAGCATGCATTCTATATCTCTTCTTCGCCCTCAACCATGCTTGCCTCTGATTCTCTTACATGCTCACAATTTAAAAATCAAATTCATTTTTTTCAGAACTGGAGCAAAAATTTACTGGGAATGAAAACCCACCCAGAGTTAGATTGCTGACATAATTGGAGACACGGTGAATAATACCTACCCCCTCTGTTGCTTCTCTGGTCCAGTTCAAATGAAATGTGCCTTTTTAATCACATAGCATGGACAGAATAGCTTTTCAATGCTCCTGCAGAGAAGTCAGCAGGATAGGAACCCCTGCAGATGCTTATGTTTGATATAGCAAAGCGACTGATATTAAAACACAGAAAAGCTGAATGAGGGTGGGGCTCATAGACCAGAGATCAGAGGACTCTGACGTCTTTACCATTCTTCTTTGATATTAGATCAAAATTTGCTACAGTGCCTGATGATAGACTAAAATTTTTTTATGTGGGAAATATTTGGGGGCCAGAATATGTGCATGTATACATGTATTTATATGTATACATACACGTTAAATGTACACATTCAAAATTGTTCCAGGCAGGAGACTTCTTTGCGGTCAATGATTTTTGAATCTATTAATCTCTATAATCAATTATTCAGAGAATCATAGAAGTTTGTAGTTCATAAAAAGATCTCTGAAGTCATTTGGTCCAATCTATGCCTGTAGAATACATAATAGTGATCTCTCATTTATATAGCACTCTTTTTTTTTCCAGATAGATTTGTGACTTCATCAATATTTTTGCTGTTGTTCAGTCATTTTCACTTGTGTCCAACTCTGTGACCCCATTTGGGATTTTCTTAGCAAAGATATTGCAGTGGTTTGCCATTTCCTTCTCCAACTCATTTTACAGATGAGGAAACTGAGACAAAGAGTATTAAGTGACTTACCTAAGGTCATACAGCTAGTGTCTAAGGATGGATTTTAACTCAGGAAGACTTCATGATTGCAAGCTTGGCAGTCTTATCCTTGTGTCACTTAACTGCCTTTATCATTTTAAGGAGTTCTCCAAGAGAAATTCTCAGAGAATTCTGGGGAGAAGGTAGAATAGTTCAAAAAAATTCCAAGCTCTCAAGATGTCTCCCCACAAAATAATATAAAATAGCACCTAGGTAAAAGTAAATAAGAGTAGGTGGAGAACAGTGGTCCCAAGATCTGAAGAAAAATCCCAGAACCAGGCTTGTGAAGAGTTATCATCTCCAGGCTTGATCCCCTTAAAAAATAAGCAGGAAACCTTGGGATTAGCTGGATTGGGAGGCCTTCACTCTAGTCACAGGAACTTTTACCCCCAGGACAGTGAGGGGAGTTGGGTGTCTGAGGCAGGGAAGACTGAGGGAACCTCTTCTGAAAAAGAATGCCAGACCCAATTATGTCAAGGACAGGTCTCCATCCACCACACCACAGCTGCTTCTTAGAAAGCATTTTGAGGCTTGAGAAGTTCTTTGCCTTCATTATCTCAATTGATCCCCACAATAAATCTAGGAACCAAGAGCTATAATCCCCCACTTCATAGATGAGGATATGGAGGCTCAGGGAAGTTAAGTGACATGCCAAAGGTAATGTAACTAGCTTCTGAAGCAGGATCAAAACTTCTTCCCTAAATCACCTACATTGCTTCTCACCAAAAGAAAACATGTTGCCTCAGACTGAAGATCTCCAATGATAGAAGTATCATCGTTGCCTCCAAGACATCCCATTTAACTTGTGGACAGCACTGATTGTTTGGGAAGTATTTTTCCCCCTAATATTGAGCCCAAATTTGTTTCTTTGCAACTTCTTCCCATTGTTCCTAGTTCATGTCGTGAGGACAAACAGACAAAATCTTGCACATGAACATTCTTCATATACTTAAATAAAGTTGTCATGATTCCCCTTAGGCTTCTTCTCATTGAATGTATCTATTTTTTTCAACCAATGCCCAGATATTGTCTCCAACACACTCAACATTCTTAATGCCCTTTTCTTAAACTCTAGCATGTCAATGTTATTTTTAGAATATCTTGCCCAGAATTGAATATACTTCTCCAGATGTGATCCACTGAGAGCAGAGAGCAGGAACATAACCTCCTTCTTGCCAGACGTAACGATTCTGTTAACATATACCATGACTGAATTAGATTTTGAGGTTGCCACATCACAATATTGACTCATTGAGGTTCCAGTCCATTAAAATGCCATCCTTTACATATGAATTGCTTTCTAACCATTTCTCCTCAATTTTATTTGTTCAGTTAGATTTTTTTTAACACAGTGTACGATTTTACATTTATTATTGCATTTAAATGTATAAAATCTAGATATTTTCAAGCCTATTGATATGCTTTAACTTCCCATCTGTCACCCATCATGTTAGTTACTTCTTCCAGTTTCATGTCATACATAATTGTTAAGCATTTCATTTGTGCCTTCAGCCAAGATTCTGAAAGCAAAAGTAGAGTGACGTTCACTACAGACCTCCTCCACTAAAGACTTCCCATCTATCCACTCTGTGCATCCAGTTATAAAGTCATGCCCAGTAATAAATCTACCTAAAAGTACATCTCTTCATCTTGTTCACAAGGATATTGTAAAAGTCCTTGTCAAATGCTTTGCTGAAATCCAGATACTACAAAGCCTATGACATTCCTTTGATCTACTCATCTAATAACCTTGTCAAGAAAAGAAATGAGACAAGTTATATGGGAACTGTTTTGGGTGATCCCAAGCTGACCTATGTTAATCACCACTTTATTTTCTATATGTTCACAAACTACCCTTTTAATAATACATTTTAGAATTTTTGGCAAGAATTGTTGTCAAGTTGATTTGTCTATAGTTTAAGGGATTCACTTTAATCACTATCATGAATTAAAATAACCCTTCCTCACCTTCAGTCCTATTATATGTCATTTCTCTCCAAATTATTAGAGATTCAGACTAGCGGCTCAGCAATCAATCACATCTGTAAATTTGTTACCCTACAATGTATTTATCAGAACCTCATGACTAGAATTGAGGGCAAATAGTAGACCTTTTGAGACTGGCACATAGTAGGAACTTAATAAATGTTTATCAATTGCTTGATTGATTGGGTTTCAATTCCCTGTTTTTGCTCTATTATACCCAAACTCAAGAGTCATTCTTCTTAAGAACACAAAAACATAATAGGAATTTGGTGATTCTGCCCATCCTATCTCACCTTCCCTTTCATCCCTTAATAGCCCCTTCTCCTCTTTTATTTCCCCCTACATGACTCTAAAAGTCCTTTGTGTTTTCCTTAGAATTCATCATAAGGTTTAGCTCATTCTGGATTTTAGTATGTGTGATGTCATTTTTCCAGAATCATTGTTTATTTTTATCCTCAGATATGCAGCTTAGTTTTCATCTTTCATATCACTTAAAACACTCAAGTGGTCAATAAGTTCTCAGGATAAGAGGATTAGTTTCTTTAGAAATTTTCTGTTTTCTTCCTCATCAGAATATACACATATAGAAATACATCTATGTATCCTAGTTATTTTCTAAGATAAATCATGTGAAGTAAAATCACAACAAAACAATGGGGATAATTAGACCAAAACTCTTCATAAGCAAAGGTGCCACAAAAGAAAAAATTCCCAGTTGTCATATTTGAAAAAATGTGGCCCAGACAACAAATCAATGCAATGTGGGTTTAACTCTGTCACTGCCTTTACTATGTAGTCAGTCATTAAAATTCTCTAGACACTAGACTCTGTCTTGTTCCAGAAGAGAAACTCACCATGACCTGTCCTCTATCGGTGGAAGCACATGAAAAAGGAGAACATGGAACAAAATAGAAACTACAAATAATCCACAACTGAAATGCAATAGTTTTTGAAAAAGAAAAAATTTGGATTCCTGTGATACTTAAACATGCATTAATAAGACCAAATAGACCAAAAATGGTTCCAGTTACGTCCACAAAAGCTTGGGGTAGAGGGACTTATGTAAAAAAGAAAAAGGTTATATGAAGCAGTGAAATACTCCTCCCAACTGAAACAAAAAAAAAAAAAAAAGAAAAAATAGACATTTCTGCAGTATCTACAAATAGCACGTTCACCAGTTTTAAAATATTTATTTTGCTATTAACATAAGTTAGCCATTGGAATAAAATTGAAAGATAGCAAAAGCTGTTTGATTGCCTCCAGAAGCAGAAGTGTTCTAGGGATGAAAGACAACCAGAGAAAATGCCCATAGCCAAAGGTGAAGGATTGTTCATAAAAAAGCAAAAAGGCCAGTTCCAAGGACTATCCAAAGTTATAGAATCCAGACCTTTCTTTTTGTGGATGGGAAAACTGAGATCAAGAGAGGTTGAGGGGCTTATTTGGGATCATATATTTAGTAACTATCTGAAAAAATAGGTCTGAGGCAAAATTTACATCTAAAGTAATTGAATAAACAGCCTGCCTCATAGTAATCTGCATTTTCTGCCCAAGCCCAGCCATTGCCTATCTAATCCATTTCAACATCTTTGTTCAGCCCAACATAGCTCATAGGATAGAGGTCCCTAGCTTTGCCCACAAACGTTTAATGTGGTTTATCGTTTGACTTCCTAACATTTAGTTGGGCCTCATTTCAGTTAGATAAGACTTATTACAATTAGGCTAGTACAGGGAAGTGAGGCCCCTGGATCCAAACTTCACAGAACAAATGCCTTTAATACAAGGATTTGGCCTGTAAAACTTGGACTCAGTCAAAAAGCTGAACCCAAGAACCTAGAAGGCTGCACGTGACCTTGAGGTCACAGTTTCTCTGCTCCTGGGCTAATATGTTAACTTAATTCCAGTTACAAAAGCCACTTGAAAGTAACAAGTCTAAATGGTCTTGTAGTCAGTCAGTCAAAATAATTTTTCAAGCATGTACTATGTACAAGACACTGTCCTAAACAATGACGATAAAAAGAAAGGAAAAATAATTCCTGCTTTCAAAGAACTCATAGCCTAATGGGGGAAACAACATACAAATGAGATAAAAATACATAGGAAGAAATGGAGATAATCTCAGAGGAAAAACACCAACATTGAGGAGGTTTCAAAAAGGCTTCTCCCAGGAGGTGAGATTTTGGCTCAGACTTGAAGGAAACTGGAAAAACCAGGAGGAGGAGATGAAGGGGGTGAGAAATGAGGAAGAGGATAATTCCAAGCATGAGGAACAGCCAGTGAAAAAAAATCACTGAGGATATGTCAGGAGATGAAATGTCTTCTTAGAATGGTAAGGAAGTCAGTTAAGTAGATCATAGAGAATATGTAGATGACAGTAAGGTAAAATAAGACTGGTAAGGTAAAAGGACAGAGTAGGAGTGCCTTTAAAAGACAAATAGAACATTTTATATTTGATCCTGGAAGACCATTTTTGAGTTTATAGAATGTGGGTGCAATAGTCAAATCACAAGAAGTTTGACAGGTTAACAGCTAAATAAAGGATGGAGTGAGAAAAGAAGACACTTGAAGGAGAGACCAGTGAGAAAGCTATTGCAATAATTCAAGTCTGAGTTTATGAGGATCTATGTATGATTGCAGTGCCAAAGGAGAATGGGAACATAAACAAGAGACACTACAGAGGAAGAACTGAGAAGGACTTAGCAACTGATTAGATATGGGGGATGCAAGAGAATGAGGAATCAAGAACGAGATATAAGATGCAAGCCTCGGGGACTTCAATGATTGTAATAGAGGTGATATCAAGAGTAATATGGAAGTTATGAAGACGAAAGGGTTTGGCAGGGATGAAAATGGTGAAGTCAGTTTGGGGCTTTTTAAGTTTGAGGTGTCTATAGAACATCCAATTTCAGATAGTCTATAGGCAGTTAGAGAAGGAAGACTGAATAAACAGATATAAAATCATTTGTATAATAATGGTCACTGAAACCATGAGAGCTGATGAGATTACGAAGTGAAATAGTATAGATAGAGATTAAAAGACTTTCAGAAGAAAGTCTTGAGGGATACCCATTATTAGTGGGCAGGTCCTGGAATGAAAACTGACAAAAGAAAGGAAGGCAGGAAGGAAAATGGGGAAAAGCACTGGGGGAAGAGGTGGGAGATAGGGGGGAAGAACTAGTGAGAAGGAGATCAAGGAGAAGAAGGTAATTAACAGTGTTAGAAGCTACAGAGAGGTCAAACAGGATGGAATTTGAGAAAATGCTGTTAGATTTTTATTCCATAATAACATTTATTTCACCACTCAGAGTTTTACTAATTTATACTAGAGAACAAGAGTGAGTAGCCTTTCTTCTCCTCCTCCTCCTCCTCCCCCTCTCCTCCTCCTGAATTCCACCCCCAAAAGCTGCCCTTTTTCCTCTGGATTTACTGACTAAAATTCTTGCTCAAAGATCAAGCCTCAAACCCAATTCACTCTGGAGTTCATAAACTAGAAAACAAGTCCCCACCCATCTACCACAGAGTGGATTTAAATTATAAATAGTGATTGCTTCTCTTTTACCCAGGAACCCTGAGGGTCTTCTCCTCCCAGTTTGATTTTTTTTTTATTAGAGGGGTTATTCCTTGAGCAACTGCTTAAATAAGTCTATTCGTTGAATGGGTGCATCTCACTTAGTGAGAATGCTATAACCTGAAGGGGCCAGGGTTTCCCATTGCATCATGGGCCATCTCCAGCCACCCTGAAGAATATCAGGCCACTGGACCCAGATGACTCTGGAGAGAAAGTGAGGTTGGTGACCTTGCACAGCCATCCCTCACTCAAATCCAAGTCAACTGCAAGTCATGTCATCATCTTGATGTCATGGTTCTCTTCGAGAACAAAGGACAAACACAACACAACCACAAAACCACAAAACCACAAACAACCACAAACAACCACAAAAAACCACAAAACCACAAACAACCACAAAAAACCACAAAACCACAAACAACCACAAAAACAGGCATTATTCTCTTCAGAAGATTATTATTATAATTTATTACCTTTAGATTTCCAATAGGAAAACATCACAATTCAAGGTTAAAAGATACTTCAGAGGGTTCTAGGTAATCTCCAAATAAAGAGGAAAGAATCTTTATCAAAGAAGATACCCAGTCTCCTCTGAAGGAACATTAATGACAGAGAAACTCATCACTTGTTATGTAGCCCAATCTACTTTTCCCCCATACCTTCTAGAACCCTTTTTCTCTAACTTGTATTTATTTATTTTGTATTTATTCTGTCAATACTACTATATGAAACCTCTTTGGGGGTAGGGATTGTTTTATTCTTTGTATTTTATCCCTAGTTCTTAGTACTTGTTGATGTTGAATCATTTCAATCATGTTCAACTCTTCATAATGAGGTTCTTAGCAAAGATACTACAGTAGTTTGCCATTTCCTTCTCCAGCTCATTTTACAGATGAGGAAACTGAGGCAAACAGGGTTAAATGACTTGCCCAGGATCACACAGCTAGTGGGTGTCAGAGGTTGGATTTGAACTCAGGTCTTCCTAACTCTAAGCCCAGCTCTCTATCCACTGTGCCACCTAGCTGCCTCAGTTCTTAGTACATTCCTTGGTAAGAAGTAAGTG
>JAQQSK010007106.1:0-14126 GCA_028658325.1 Potorous gilbertii
TTTTACTTTCCTTCTCTTACCTAAGGAAGGTGCAAAAAACAGAGCAAAAAAAAAGACACATCAGAAATGCATTTTAGACTGATATTTTACATCCATATGAGAGGCATCCATTTCCAGTTGGGAAAAGTCCTTAATAGGATTTAATTGAAAGTTAAACAGTCTCTCGGTCAAGTTCAGGTTCAGTCTTTCATAGTTAAGCTTTATTATTCTGTTTGAGGAGCTGTGACAAACTTCTGGCACACAGGTAGCCAGATATGAATACAAAAAAAACACCATCCCAATGTCCCCTGTGTACCTTAAAAAAGAAAAAAACCCTGCCATTTTAGTTTCACTGTATCTCTCTTCCCATCCATTCACACAGATATTTGAGAACTGAGCATATACAGAGTATCCCAAAAGTCTTAGTACCATTTTAAGCATTTAAAACTCAATACGTGCCCTGTTTACTAGCAGATATGATTTTCTATAAATCATGTGCTTTCTCTATAAAGCTGGCATAATACTTAACCTTCACTGTTTCCTTCTCACAGTATTATTTTGAGAATGAAATGTGATCTCATATGTAAAGCATCTGGTACACTGCAAAGTGGCATAAAATACCATTGAAAATAATTATTATTCTTCCATACCAGCCATCTTGGCATTCAGCATAGGCACAGGCATGAGAAGAATACCAGCTGTGGCCACTACATTGAGAAGAATGGTAGTCATATGAGAGGAGGAAAGAGAAAGGAACAGCTTAGGCAAAGGGCAAATGAGGTCTGACTCCCCAGCCTCCCCAGCCAAGAATCCTTACACACGTTACTGTAATGAAACAACCTCCAATTAATTGTATGTGCTTTACATTTTTCGTCATTCCCTTCAGAATTCTGTATAGTTCAAGTATTACTACCTCCATCTTATACAAGAAGAAAATGAAACTCAAATCCAGCCTCAGACACTTACCAGCTGTATGACCTCAGGCACGTCACAGAATCTATTTGCCTCAGTTTCCCCATCTGTCATAGTAACGCCTATCTCCTCCGGTGGTTGTGAAATCATTATCTCAAGGTAATAGTTGTGAAGTGCTGAGCACAGTGCCTGGCACCTAGTTGGTGGTATGCAAATGTTAGCTATTAGTATTAGGATGGAACTGGCAAAGTGCCTTGATCTGGTTACACAGCCACTGAAAGTCAGAGCCTGGATTCTGCTCTTCTCACTTCACAAAGGACAGGAAGAGATGGAATAGTTTGCTTCCCTTCTCAGCCAGTGGAGAAAGCAGAGGGAGATTTAGTAGTTTCCTTTCCTTCACAGCTTGGAGAGGAAGACAGAGGAAGGCTTAGTAGTTACCTTTCTTAGCCTGCTCCATCCCTCACTCCCTCAAGTTCAAGTGAATGTGATCTCAGTTGGCAGTTGCAGCCTTGAGTGAAAGAGGGGCCTTCTAAAACATGATATGAGAGGAAGCACTCAGGAAGAGTGAGGGGAGTAAAAAGAGTCTTCAGACTTCTCACTGACCTTTGGATTATCCTCCTTTAGTCTATTCTAATTTATATTAGTTATTTGTGTATTTCTCATGTTTCTTAAGGGGGAAGGGACTGCTTTCCTTTTATATCCAGCAACTGGATTGGTGGGTTTGTCTTGGTAGAAGGTACTTAATCACTGCTTGTTTGAGTTGAATTGAATCTTCTAGGTAAATAAATATTTGGGGTATAAATCCTAAGGATAGCGGATGCAGTCCACAGGAAACTGGCATCTCTTATATCGAAGATCCTTGACTCTGATAAACAATCAGAAGAAGAATACAAACGAGGCAAGTTTGTTGACTCCCAGGCAGTACTTGCCAGTGGGAGGCTGTGGACTTGATTTCTGCTTGACTGAGTTTCTGCCCCACCCAAGATTGTAGGGTTGGGGAGGGCCTCTGCTAGTGTTTGCCTTTTCTGGGGAAAGCCCTCCTTTATGACTTTCAGAAGTGGTTATTTTGGGTAGTTAAGGAGAAACTTAAAGGATGCTCCCTAATTATCCACATCTGACTTGTTCTTTGGAAAGTGGAACCAGCTACAGTTTTCCACCTACACATCTTGTAGGAGGGGCTGTGGGAATTAATGAAAGGATACTTTCAAAGAGCTCCAGATCCAGTCCCTCAGCAAGCACACAATGAGCATCTCCTATATGCTCCTAATTGGGCTGGGTCCATGGAGGTTATGAAGAGGTTATGAAGAATACAAGGGGGAGGAGGCAATGACAACTCCCATATTTATGTGGCACTTTAATGGTTAAGTGCTCGAGGCAGTGAGTGAAAGAAGTCTTTTTCCTGTTTAAAAATGAGAGGCACAGTGAGGATTTGAGTAGAGCACCAGCCTCTCAAGTCATTAAAACTTGGGTTCAAATACAGCTTCTAATACATATGGCCAGGACCCTGGACAAGTCATTCTGGATGCCCTAAGCAACTTACCAAAAATCAGTTACATAGAAGAGAGTTTCTTTCTTGGGAGCTTTCCTGAACCATTGAAATCATTTTTAAGGAAATAAACTTTGAGAAGTGATTTGACTAAACCTGTGGGCTTCTGACCCCCAAACCACGGGGTTTTCTATTACCTCACACTTGCTCTGAGCTAGAAAGTAGTGTAAGACATCACCTCTGCTCTTAAGAAGCTTATAGATTCTGTGGGATTCTTTGTAGGACCATAATCTTGCTACATGGTGATAAGGGGCTGATGTTGATTTTATTATTTGTAACTTGACAAAATGTGCACTTTTTGGTTATTGTTTTTGTTAGGTGCAGCTAGGTGGTGCTGTGGGTAAGAGTTCAGGGGCCAGAGTCCAAGATTCTTCTGGAGTTCAAATCTGATCTTAGACATTTACTAGCTGTGTGGCCTTGGGTAACTCACTCATTTGCCTCAGTTCCTTATTTGTAAAATGAGCTGAAGAAAGAAATGGCAAACCACTCCAGTATCTTTGCCAAGAAAACCTCAAATGGAGTCATAAAGAGTCGGACATGACTGAAAAAAGACTGAACAAATATTCTGCTCCAACTTTGTAGCATTTTACTTTATCTCCTCACGCATTTTAATTTAATTTAATTCCATTAAAGAGGCAGCCTAATATAAGAGAAAGCTCATTTTCCTAATTACTATCTGTGGCACTGGTCAAGTCACTTAATGTCTGCGTCCCAGTATCTCATCTGTAAAATGAGGTGGTTGTGCTAGAGATGGCCTCTGAAGTGCCTTTGGGGTCTAAACATGATGATTCTACTCTGATTATTCTATAATTTAAATAGCATTAAATGTCTCTCATGTTCAGAGCACTGTGCTATTTACTGCTCTTGACACAGATAAGACTAAAACGCAGTATTATGGCATAAGAGCATTAGAGAGGTACATGACAAAGTGCTACCGGCTCTCTAAGGTGGAACCTTACTGGAAGGGGTATTTGGGAGGGCTTCTTGGGGGAGATGACATTGGAGATGGGTTTTGACAGACAAATAGGAATTAAATAGTTGAAAAGAGAGAGGCTACTCCAGGCATGTGAACAAAATTCTAGAGTACAACAAAAGGATAGTTTGATGGAAACATCAACTATGGGGTGGGGAGAATTATGAAATAAGGAAAGGGGGCACTTGGTGATGGGATGCCAGGCATGGTATTGCTTACTAAATGGGCAGGAGCCACCAGAGATTTTTCAGCAGAGCAAGGTGGCCATTTCTATCTGTAAATTCTATCTGAAAATGGAAGAGAAGATGAGGAAGATGTTAGGCTGCTACATTGGTTGACTTTAGTTAGATTGATGTTAGATGACATTAGCTTATCTTGGCTTCTTAAACCTTCTCCACCAGCGACCCTTTCAGCACTTCTTAGTTTAAGAAGCGCTTTCAGATTACTTATATTAAGATGGTGGTGGAGTGAATAGGGAAGACAGAACAGGGAGAGAGAGTATGGAGGTGGAGTCTATAGGACTTGGTAAACAAATGGGCTGAGAGGTCAGGGAAGAGTCAAAGATAACCCTTAAGTCTCAGCAATATTTTATTTAGTGCCCCCTTTACACTAAGACACTGAGAGTGATGAAAATAAGTTCTATACAGTCCCTCCCTGGAGGCAGCGCACAATTTTGTGGGGGAGGATAACACAGTAACAATGGGAGAAGGCATAGGTGGAAGTCTGAGCTTTCCTTGGCCAATGCCCTATTATACAACATGGGTGCTCTATGTGCAGGGAGAGAAAGATAAACAAAGTTGTGGGAATTAAGAGGAGGATTATATCTGACTTCCTTGTTGCTGTCAGGAACACCACCATCCACTTAATAGCTGGCTTAGAGTGATTATCAATGGTAAGTTTTTCTTTCCCTCTCAGCTGGATTTGGATATTTTTTCTTTTGCTCAGTGAAGGGGCCATTCCCTGACTACTTCTTGAGGAGGACTATTCACTGAATGGGAATTGCCTCCCTCTAAGTGAGTACCTGAAAGGCCTTGGCCTAAAAAGGCCAAGGTTTCCCATTGCATCCTCTGCTGTCTCCAGTCATCCTGATGAATATCTGGTCACTGGACCCAGATGGCTCAGGAGGAGAAGTGAGGCTCGTGACCTTGCATAGCCCTCCCTCACTCAAAACAAAGTCAAGTGCAAGTCATGCCATCATTTCTGATGTCATGGAACACCACCATCCTTCTAGCCACCTGGTTTTGAAATCTTAGAGCCATTTCTTCTCTCTTCCTCTCCACATTGAATTAATTACCAATTTTTGTCTTCTTTTCTCTCTTATCTATCCCCTTTTCCTCACCCAAACAATCACCATATTAGATTAAATCCTTCATACCTTACCTATTTAAGTTGTTGTTTGGTCAGACTCTTCATGACCGTATTTGGAGTTTTTTAGCAAAGCTATTGGAAGGGTTTGCCATTTCCTTCCCCAACTCATTTTACTGATGAGGAAACTGAAGCAGAGTTAAGTAACTTACTCAAGGTCACACAGCTAGTAAGTGTCTGAGGCCAGATTTGAATTTAGGAAGATGAATCTTCCTGACTCCAGGCTTGGTGCTCTATCCACCAAGACACCTAGCTGCCCTGCTATGACCTAACTGGTGTGCCTCTAGTTTCTCTCCTCTTATCTGTTCCCTACACAGCAGCTAGAATAATCTTCCTGAATCATAGGTCTGACCATTTCTCTCTCTTCTGATATATTTGAATGACTTCCTATTGTCTCAGGGATAAAATATGAAATCCCCAACTTACCATGAAAAATTCTTGAATAATGTGACTCCAAGTGACCTTTCCAGATTTACTTCATGGGACTCCCCTTCATTCTTATGTTTCAACTAGACAGTCCTATACTCACTGTTTCTTGAATTTGGTATCCAGATTCCCTATCTTTGTACAGACAGTGTCCCCATAGCTAGAATGTGCTTCCTTCAGGACTCACCTCAAATACTTCCTTTTAAGTGATGCCTTTCCTGCTTTTTCTAATTAAGGTTCTCATACTCTTTAATTTTTTTTGGTGGAGAGGCAGTGAGGGGAGGTAATAAGAGAAGGACTCAAAGGGGATAGGAATGATTTCCCTAGTGAGAAAACTCCCTTTATCAATGCACATCAGTACTTGCCCTGTGACTTTTAGTCTTAGAAAGTTGTTGGGTCACTGGGAGGTGACATGATTTGCAGAAGCTCACAAAGCCAGGGTTTGTTGGAGGAAGGATTTGAACCCAGGTCATTCTGATCTTGAGGACTGCTCTATATGTCATGCTACTTCTTCCTGAAGATCATCTTGTGGTTATTATTTTCCTCAGTAGAATATAATTTCATTTAGAATAAAGATTATTTGTGATTGTGTCTAGGTGGTCCCAATGCCTAATAAGATGCCTAGTATACGATAGGTGCTAGGGAGCTAAGTGGTTTCCTGTATTGATTTGAGTTGCCTGAATGCTTTTAGAATGTAGAGGGCTTTAGGCTCAGGAGTTTCAATTTCAGTAGGCATTTGAAGGATTCTGATATTTTTGCTGCCCATCTTTGGTAAAGACGGAAGTTTTAAACGGCTTATTTACTGTCTCTTGGGTGATAACTTGACAACTGTAGTTCTTTTTCAGGAAGTATTTTGTTAGTAGAGCAAGTTACAAGCAATGGTCCCTTTGCCACCCCTCACCTCCCATCATTACCGTAATGTATTGGTTCTAGTGGGTATGAAATTATGCATAGATGTTACAAATGTCTAATTAGACTAATTTATGGAATTGGGGTAATCTGCATGCATATGTGTCCTAAACGAACGTTGCCCAGGTATAATTGAAGTTTGTTCTGTATTTCGTATGATAGGGCAAAGACGAAATGCAGCCTACTCTAGTGATAAGTCAGAAAAATACAGGTTTGTTTTGTGGCCTTAATTGGAATGTTGACTTACTTTGTGGTTTACAACAAACATCTGAATGGTTCTGTGGCTTGCTTCCACCATCTGCATAATAACTGCCTTTTATCTAGCTCATTGAAACTCGCTATGCATTTTCTTGCTAACATCCTGAGGAGGAGGAGGCCAGTAGGTATGCTATTATTCTTTACATTTCCCTGATGAGATAACTAAGGCTTAGAGAAGGGAAGTGATATACCCACCTAGCAAGAATCCCACAACCCAGGGCTTCTGACTTACACCTTGCTGTCACTCTCATAAGGAGAATGGTTGTTGTCCTTTTCAAAGAGGACCAAAATGACATCACCATGATAAAGTGAAGTTTCAGTGTGTCCAACTATGGCTGATCAGACCAATACGAGCTTGGAATGCTCTACCACAGATTGAGCACAGATAGTTCGTGTGGATATTTGGGGTGGATATTCCAAATTTACTTTGTGCTGTCTCAATTCTGCTTTGTTCAAAGAGCACAGCACCCTTTCTGATATGGGCACACGATGCTGAGTGGTCCTGTACCAGTGTTTTCCATGTTGCATAATCAAATGCAAAGTTCTTGAGAGAGACTTTGCGAGTGTCCTTATAGCACTTCTTCTGACCACCATATCATTGCCTGCTCCATGCAAGTTCTCCATAAAATAGTCTTTTTGGCAAGCACACATTTTGCATTTGAATAACGTGGTCAGCTCATCCGAGTTGCAATCTCTGAAGCATAGATTGAATGCTTGGCAGTTCAGCTCAAGCAAGAACTTCAGTGTCTTTTACAGAATCTTCCTAAGACAGTTCAATTTTCTGCCATGGTGCTGGTAGACTGTACATGTTTTGCATGCATACAACAATGAGGTCAGCACAATGGCTCTGTAGACCTTCAGTTTAGTAGTCAGTCTAATACCTCTTCTCTCCAAACTTTTCTTCAGAGTCTCCCAAACACTAAGATAGCTCTGGCAATGCATGCATCAACCTCATTGTCAATGTGTATATCCTTGGAAAGTATACTACCAAAGTAAGTGAACTTATCCACAGCATTCAAATTATCTCCATTTGTAGTAGCCAATGGTTTTACATATGGATGGTGTGGTGGTGGCTGGTGGGAGCACCTGTGTTTTCTTGGTGTTAATATCAGGCCGAAATTAGCACAGACAGCTGAGAATTGATCCATACTTTGTTGCATCTCAGCTTCAGAGGCTGCATTGGGTGCACAATCATCTGCAAACAGAAAATCATGCACCAACACTCCCTCCAAGACTTTGGTCTTGGTTTTTAGCCTTTTCAAATTGAAGAACTTACCATCAGTATGGTAGCTAACCTTGATGCCTTGTTTATCCTCGTTGAAAGCACTTGTCAACATGGCTGAGAACATTATGCTAAAAAGCATGGGAGGAAGCACACAGCCCTATTCCACTCCATTGGTGACTGGGAAGGCACAAGTGCATTGTCCACTATCCAGAATCCAGGCAAACATGCCATTATGAAATTGGCATACAATGCTGATGAACTTCTAGATGACAGAAATGCAGAGGCAACCCAAAAAACAAATGTGAAGACCTGCTATCTTTTTTGAAAGAGGAAAATAGCTCTCTGGACTCAGTTTCCTCATAAAAGGAGGGGTTTGCCAATCATTTGGGGAATGGCTGACCCAGGTGTGGTATCAGAATGTAATAGGATACTGTAAGAAGTGATGAAAAGTACAGTTCAAGAGAAACGAAACCTGGGAGTTAAATGAGCAGGACAATAATTTATACAATAACAATGACATGGTAAAGATAATAGTTTTAACTTAAAAAACTCATCAGTGTCATGACCAACCATGGTTCCAAGGAAAAGGAACTGATAATAAATGATATCTGCGGCTCACTTCCTGACAGAGAGATGATGACTAAAGGTCCAGAATGAGACATTTTTAAAGACATTGCTAATGCTGCAATTTGTTTTGGTTAGCTAAGCATAGGATTAGGAACTGGTTTTGTTTTTCTGTCTTTTTTTTCCAGTAGTGGTGGTGGGGAACTGGGAAACAGGGAAAATAAATGTTTATTAAAAATAAAAAAATTAAAAGTCATTAGAATGAAGATTACATTTTCAGACATGGCCAATATGATGATTTCTTTCTCTTTCCAGAATTTACTTGTTATAAGTTTGGTTGATGAAGGAATCATTGGGAAATCACTGATGGCAGAGAGGGAGGGAGAAAGAGAGAAGCATTGATAAAACATATTTAAAAAGCATTTTACAAGTAAAAATAAAATGAATGACTTGAATTAGATAAATTCTGAGCTCCCTTCCAGCTCTCAATCTATGGAAATGAAACTATCCTTAGTCATGTTGTCAGCTCTCAATGATCTACAAATGTCTAATTTGCTTTGGATATTTTTCAAGTCTGTGCCCTCTCCAATTCATTCTTTGTACAGCCGCAAAGTCGTATTTCTTAAAACATCAGTCTGATTCTGTCAATTGTCTGTTCAAGAGATCCAGTGGGCTCCAGATTGCCTCCAGGATCAAATAATGAACTTTGTTGAATATTTAAAGCCTTTTAACAACCTGACTTCAGTGTGACTTTTTAGGGTTATTGCTCACTGATCCCCTTCCTGTACTCTTTGGTCGAGCCAAACAGACATCCTCATTGTTTCTCATGGATGACATTGTCTCCTTTGTACATGTCTGGAATATACTCTCTCCAGCCTCCTAGCATCTCTCATTTCTTTCTAATGCCACCATTTCCTCGCAGCCTTTCCAAATCTCCCTAGGTACTAGTACCTTATTACATAACACCTTCTACTCCACACATGTTCTGTACTACTTAAGGTCTTAGACAGTTGAGTAAACTACATGCTACTTGAAGGCCAGCGGTAAGCCCAGAGACACTGTAGCGGAGCAGAACACTCACATGGGAAAGCCAAGTAGGCACCTGCCTGGGGAAAAGATCAACCAGCGAGGAAATACTAGAAAAATGAGCCCAGGATAACGGGGGTCTCCAGGCAGCTTCCAACAGTCTGTGGTATTTCCTCCTGACTCCATCTCCCCATTGCCAACATTAGCCAGAGTACTGCTCCTCACACCTTCCCAGTCACCTGTGTGCTTGCTCTCATGCTTTTTAGCATGATGTTTTCAGCCATGTTGACAAATACTTTCAATGATGATGTACCTTGATTATCGTACTGATGGCAAGTTCTTCAATTTGAAAAGGCTACAAGCCAAGACCAAAGTGGAGGGAGTGTTGGTGCATGATTTTCTGTTTGCAGATGATTATGTACCCAATGCAGCCTCTAAAGCTGAGATGCAACAAAGTATGGATCAATTCTCAGCTGCCTGTGCTAATTTTGGCCTAATAATTAACACCAAGAAAACACAGGTGCTCTATCAGCCACCACTACACCATCCATATGTGGAACCATCGATTACAACAAATGGAGAAGTTTTGAATGCTGTGGATAAGTTCACTTACCTTGGTATGTACATTCCAGGGACATACATATTGACAATGAGGTTGACACACACATTGCCAGAGCTAGCTCAGTGTCTGGGAGACTCTGAAGAAAGGCCAAAGAAAGACCAAACTGGAGGTCTACGGAGCCATTGTGCTGGCTTCATTATTGTATGCTTGTGAAACATGTACCGTCTACCAGCACCATGCCAGGAAACTGAATCACTTCCATTTGAACTGTCTTAGGAAGATTCTGAGGATCACCTCCTGGTAGGATAAGGTACCAGACAATGAAGTCCTTGTTCAAGCTGAACTGTCAAGCATTCAAACTATGCTTCAGAAAGTGCAAGTCCAATGGACTGGCCATGTTGTCTGAATACAAAATGTGCACTTACTAAAAAGACTATTTTATGGAGAATGTGCATGGGGCAGGCAATCACATGGTGGCCACGAGAAGCAATACAAGGACACTCTTAAGGTGTCTCTCAAGAACTTTGGATTTGACTGTGCAACATGGGCCTGGCATTGACTGGCACAGGACCGCTCAGCATGGTGTGCCCACATTAGAAAGGGTGCTATATTCTTTGAGCAAAGCAGAATTGAGACAGCACAACGTAAATGCAGGATGCGCAAATGGGGATATCCATCCCAAATATTCATATGGATTATTTGTGCCCAACTTGTGGCAGAGCATTCCAAGCTCTTATTGGTATGATCAGCCACAGTTGTACACATTGCAATTTCACTTTATCTTGGTGATGTCATTTTGGTCCTCTTGGAAGACAAAGGATAGCAACCAAGTTACTTGAGGGCAGGGATTGGATAGGTTGGTTTTGTTGTTTTGGGTTTTTTTTGCTTCTGTCTTTTTGTTCCCTACATCTAGCACTGTGCATGGCACATAGTAGTCTCCCTTTTGAAATCACCTTGTATTTTTTTTGTGTGTGGGTATATATTCTCCCTCTTCCCCTCCCCTGTAATGTATTGGTCTTTCCAGTATGCTTCATTTTTGTTTTTGCGTCCTAGGTGCCTAGCACCATTCCTGGGCCCAGAGAAGGTACTTAAAAATGCTTCTTAATTACTTGATTCAAATCTGATTAAATCTAACTCAATCCCTGCCCTCTAGGAGTTTATAATCTCCTTAAATGTCTAAAACCTTAAGTGGTATAGAGGAATATGTGTGTGAGGGTGTTACTTAATAGGGCCTATGTTCAAGGAATAGGAACTAGCTGAAATGAGAAAAGGTATACCACCAAATTTTAAAGCCAAATATAAATAAAGCAGCCATTCCTTAGTCCCCCACCTTATTACTGAAGATCAGTTTCCAGAGTTGTTTACATATAGATCGTCTAAATTGACCCCTAGTAGCTAAGTAGCTCTTGAGAGATTTTTATGGACTTTTTAGTTCGTTATATGGTGATTTCCTTAGGAGTGCTGCCCAATTCATCTTTCACCCTTGAGTAAATGGTGTTTCACATGACTAACATGAATCTGACATCCTATAATGACCCAGTAGGTCTGAGACAAACCAACAGACAAAACCAAGTTTGAGAATCATCCGGATTCACTGCTGAACTTTCCTTCCCAAAGAAAATGATCCTTTGACTCTTAAAAAAACACCAGCCTTTGTAAAGGAAGCTCACCATTCTAGAGGATTTGCTTGAATCAAGAAAGAAAGTATCTTTTAAAGACCCTGAGAAAGTGTACCATTCATATCTAAATTAAAGCTTAGCTTACTGTTTATGTGGAGAGGTGGCAGCCTGACCATTTAAAAAAAAAAAGAAGTATTATCTGTTTATTCCCAAAGCAAAATTAAATGCAGGATCAGTTGTACAAATATAAAAATTAGGGTACATGGGGAGGTTGCCAGTTGCCCTTGGAAGTGCCTCTGGCATTAATCGAAGTGGAATGAGAGCTAAGAATGCTTTTAATTACCTTACGGATTACTTTATTGATTCTTTACATTCCCAAATACTTTCATACAGAATATATTCATTCATGTGAATGCAAAACTAGAGACTTTAAACCAAAAAAATAAATGAGTTTCAGGGTTGGCACAATCCTTCAATCTCTCCCGTCCCAACTGTGCTTCTGACTTTCTGGGCATCAACATTATGCCTCAGCTGCAGTTTGATTCTGCAGCCCTCTCTTGGCACCTTTCCCTTACAGCATCCATCAGTCCATATGACCTCCTTACTCTGGATTTCTTCTGCTATAAGGGCCTTCTTCTTTTTCCCATTGTTGAGTTCCTCCAAGAGCCAACATTTTGGGGAAGGGCTTAGACCAACCAACTTTCCTTCCCGTTCTGGCTGTGATTTTTTAAATTTCCAGACTACAATAAAATGTCCTGGTGCTGGGTACATTCCCCTTTCCACACCCTTACACTTTTCAATTCTCTTTTTTATGGTCTTTCTCCATTAGAATGTAAAGGTAATGAGGTAATGGATGGTCTTCCCTTTTGCTTGTATTTGTATCCCCAGCACTTAGCTGACTTCTGCTAGGGCTATTTGTATTGTTTCCTGGTTAGCTATTTTAATGACGACAGACAATAGTCAGCACCTCTTTTAAAGCTGTGGGCACACTCCCCTTCTCTCCCCTTCTAAGTGTTATATGAAGAGCTATGATCAATAGCAAGAGGCCAGCTGGCTTTTTGGATTCAGTCTTGTCTACTTTGGCCAGGTCTGGTCCTCAGTGTCACAGTTTCATGAACTTGCTTTTATTGGCCAAGCAATTGATTAATTGGTTGACAAGTATGTATTCAGCATCTGTCAAATGCCAGATACTGTGTTGAATGTGTTGGAGAGGCAAAGACAAAAAGAAAATGGCTTCATTGCTGAGGTCAGAGTTGGGAGAGCTGGTTCAGATTTGAAAGAATTCACTTAGACCTTCTAAGTCAGTGGGATTTTTATTGATGTAAAAGCTCATGGACTCAAGGTTTAGCAAGAAGCTAAACAAAGGCACTAATATAGGAAAAGAACCAGAGTTATATAGGCAAAATCATGTAGGATGATGTAATTTTCAAGGTTCCTAATGGGGGTTGGAGATCTAGGGACAGAATAAGTACAAACAAGGTGAGGAAAGTGGTTGCTTACAAGATAAGGAAAAGTTGTCGTGACAGGACGAGGAAGATGAATGATAGGCTAGGGAACACGGGATAAAGGGGATAAAGGCAATTCTTTTGGTTCAAATTGCATGATATTTTAGGATAAGGGGGAAAGGGCATTAGGATATCCTCAAGTTACGGGATGGGCTATAGAAGGAGCCTCAAACTCCCTCAGGGAACCTGAGAAAATGACACCGACCCTTAGGGCATCTTTGTATCCACATCATTACCATCAAAGAGTTTATATTTATTTTTGGGAGAAAACATGTACATATATAAGAAAATATTTACAAAATATAGGCATAGGGACTGAACCTAAGAGTTAATCAACAAAGAGAATTCCCCAGTGAGGAAACTCCTTCTACCAATACAGGTTAATTTGTCTACAACTTTTGTTGTGGTTTGTCTGGTGCCAGAGGAGATTTGAAACCAGGTCTTCTTGTCTTCTAGTCTGGATCTCTGTCCATTATAACATTCTGCATATGTGCATGTGCAATGCACATAAATATAAATTAATTTTGGGGTAGGGGAGGAGAAGGTACTAGCGGCGAGGTCTATGAGGAAAGGTCTTATGTATACACAAAGATAAAACTTGAGCTGATACCTAAAGAAGCTAGAGAGTCAAAGAGGCAGAGGTAAAGAGGGAATTGCTCAGGCATGGGGAAAAGCCTGTGTAAAGGTTTGAAGGTGGGAAATAAAGTTTCATATGTAGAGGAGAGCAAAAAGGCCTATTTGGCTGAGTCACAGAGAGTGCAGAGGGGAGTAATATGTAACAAGTTTGGAAAACAGAGTGAGGGTCAGGTTGCAAAGGACTTCAAATACCAACCAGAAGGGTTAGTATTTTATTTTAGAGGCAACAACTTATCTCCAAAGTAATCAGATATTGGGAAACCGATTCATGCTAACCCATCTCAAAAGAGGCTAATTCATAAACTAGATCTAATATGTTAATTTACAATGGGAATTACATCAGGTAAGATAATAGAAATCAGGTAATCCTCCAGGATATTCTTTTCTGGTGAGGGAATCCACTCAGGAGCCAAATTATAGCCTTGTTTGGTGAGCCTGGTAGACTGGAACAAAGGGTGTTGGATGTTCTTAAGATATATTTCTGTCAAGCTCTATTTGTCTGCTGAATTCTCCTTCTTCATCCTAGGGATATTTCTGTCTAGTTAACTGATATCAATCATTAGAATTAGTTGCCCAGGGCAACTTCTCCTGGACGGGATTTGAGATTCTTCCTTTCCTTCC